>JANEHU010002843.1:0-26352 GCA_027563435.1 Nasonovia ribisnigri | reverse complement strand
TATATTTTAAATAATGTCCATATTGATTTATTTATTTATTTTTATCATAAAATCAAGATGTACAATTTATTATACCTACTGTTAAATAAAAGAAAAAAACTATTTTTTGATTAATTTTGACCACAATTAGCGTTTGCAAAATATTAATTATAATAGTTTGAAAGTTTAAATCAATTAATAGAAATTTTATAAAATATACTATATGTATTATACACAAAATTGACACATTGATGCAATATATAATGGGAGCCATATGTTTCGATTGAATTTAATTATTTAATAATTATTTATACGTGTATTACTTACAAACCATGTTAATTTTTTATTTACTTGTACCTATATTGATTTATAATTAATACTTCAAATTTTTGTAAAATTGGCTTCAGGCGTTGAAATTATGAAACAAAATAAAATAAAATATAGGTACCTACAAGCAGTACCTAGCTGAAGCACAGATTATATTATGAAAATGTCTAGAAACATGTCTTTCTATCTCTTTCTTAATAAAATTGGTTTTTTTGTGAATATTTAAAACCTAAGTTTTTAAATTTGAACGATGATGGATGATCCTTCCCCTAGAAATCAAAATTATTAAAAAGTATCCAAATTTTTTAATCCCGTAAATTTCAAAGTATAGTTTTAAATTTCTCTTGAGTCTCAACGCTCTAATGCAGTGTTGCATAAACAATTTATTAAATTGAATGGACCGATCGTGGGCCACTAAACCTTGTATAAGGGATCATTAGCTCACTATATCGATTCACTATTCATTAAGTGTTTAGTGCAACCCGGCACTAGAGTAGTTTTATATTAAGTTACAGTTTTTCCATTAAAACTAAAAACATTGTTTCCAATGTTGCGAGATGCCGAAAAAAGTAGACTCATAACAAAAATGTAGCTAAATAACATATTATACCTACAGAGTTCCTTGTTATTAGTTTTATAGATTTAAATACTCAAAATAATATTCTATTTTGAAATATGAAATACAATTGAATGGTCTCATCCAAAGAAGTAAGAAAATTGAAAACTGATGACGATGTCATATTATAATATCGATCATCTATGGCAAACGCCAATCCTGCAGGTCATTCGTCAGAGACGATTCGCAGTTCTAATAATTTCAATGAACAAAAAAAAATTAATAGGCCAACAATGAACAGGCAAATCGTTAAACAATAATTTTGTACCTATACAACATTTATTCATATATTTCATTCTGCTCAAGTTAATTTCATAAAATATCTCGATACTATCAGTTCAGTGCGAGATGAAGACAGATGCAGAAATAGCAGTTCCTTGATATGAATCTGTACTCTAGATATGGCACACCTATATTCATCCCGAAGAGTCGCCATATTCGTAAGTTTGATTACCTATTCTTTAGGGGCTTACATTTACGTTTTAGTCTTAAAATTAATATTTATACGGACAATCTATACTACTCGGGTGACGTAGATGCATATTTTACGTGCTTATAAAATACGTAAGCACAGGTGACGACGGCACACGCAGATCGTAGAATATAATAATAATATATTTATACAATTAATTATAAATTGTGTTGAACATGCCACACACAGGCGTTCTTATGTCTCGCAAAATAAAAGCTGAAAATTAGTTGAAGTGTTCTGAAAATTGCATTGTGTAGGTATGTGTAGAAAAAAAATAATGAACAAATACATTATGATGAATTTTGAATTACATTTACAAGGTTTTTTGAAGAAAACATATTTTCATTAATATATCTATCAGAAATAAATTGATGAAACTTAAAATATTCTTGAATAGCTAAAAAATTAAAATAAGCAGGTAAGTTGGTGACGCTCTGCTGTACAAAAGGTTACAAGGGGGACACTGTAATATATGGTGTTAAATTTAAACTCAATGATGTTGTAGGTACTTATAGGTAGGTAATCATTGTATACAAAAAAACAATTCAGAGCAGAGACGGCTTTTCAGACTAGGATATTTTATATTATTATTTTTAATACGTTATATTTGGTTGAATTAATATTCTTTGCATAGTATTGAATATTTGAATATTTGAATATCAAAATATACTTAAACGTTTTAAGAACCCACGAATAATAATTTTAAATTTAATTTAATTTTTTATAAAAATAGAAAAACTTATAAGAAATCTTGTATTCAATTTTCAAATCTTAGTTAGAAAAAAAAACTTATTAATCGAAAATTGTGTATGCCTACAAATAGCACAACATGGGTCAAAATAATTTCTGATTTATAGAATATGCTAATAAAAACATTCAGTGAAAATTTCATGTATCTACGGATTACGGTACATATTTTAGAGTTACACCGGGAACCAAAATACCAGTATTTTCTTAATTTTTTTTTTGTTTATCCCATTATTTGTAATCTACGGGGAATTTTAAATTTAGACTTCCCGAATGCATAAACTAAATTCACTTTCCCATCAGAAAAGAAAAGATACTGAAGTTAAAAATCAAAGCTACAGACACAAAAAAATAGGTTATTAAAATTAGAAACACACATTATTCTAAAATTACATCAATCTAATCACACATCATTATAAAATATAAAATAATATACCCAATACAATTAAAATTAACATATTAAACACCTAATTATTATTAATTTTAAATTAGACATTATTCGGTGAAATTGTTAAACTTGGAATTTTATAAATCTAGTTGGTATTATAGTCGGTATTTGTTCTGTCAATTTGATGTGTTTATAAACCTGTAAATTAAATCTAAAAACCAGAAATTACATTTCTTTATAATCACAGTTTTACGTCTTAAAGATTCATAAAAATAAATATGCCTATATATGCTTCTAATATCTATTGTAGTATATCTATCTCTCGATGGTACACATAAAAAGGTCTAAGAAAATTAACACTATTTTGAAATAACTTTATTCAACATAAAAACAAACACACGAAAAATACGGGTCTCTATCAAACGCTCACAGGACAACGTGTCTCTCACTCGAAACCCGCACTGTCCCCTTCCTGTGGTTCTTACGTCCTTAAATATTATTTTACAAGGTGCTGCCTCAGCTCATTTGCTTCATTGGCCTAATATTACGCAATTTAAACATTTAACTAAAATAAATAATATTTTTCCCATTATTATTTGTTGGCACATGCCACATACAACACTATGAACTGTTCCTCAACACGGAACTCTTTGATGTAAAAAGTTGCATTTTATTAGATCTTTGGATTCATCATATTGACGTACAATGTAATATCTATCATTTATATTCTATGGCAATTGTCAAAGTCGATGCGGAAGACACAGTCGATGAAAAATTCTAAAATTTTAACAAACAAAACTGACATGAACAAAAATTATACTGCGTTTCGTATGGTTTTATTTTTCACAAATCATAATATTTTCAGAAATGTATCTGGAGCGTTTTCAGAGTGACGTCGTAGCTATAGTGCACACGTCACGGATTCCGACAAATGCCGAAAGTATTGATATTGTTTAAATGTAAGTTTGTTTTATATTTATTTGGTTCTCAAATTTACTTTTTAAAGTTAAATAAATATTTAAAGTCACTAAAAATGTGCTATCCAAGTTTTGTAGACGAATATTTTAGTTCCGAGTTCGAAATGTATAAAATACGCGAGATCGAATAATACAAACGCCGTAATCGTTTTTCCTGTTCCAGGTTGTAGAAATATTATAATAATTAATAGTTGCATACCCATATAATAATAATAATAACCCATAACCTAACCTAACCTATATAGGTACTCGAAATAGACATATACATTTTGATTTAATTTATAGAAATACATTTTCTAACTTATAAGTCATAAGTAAAGGCCAGATTTATATTCTCTTAAAATTCTTAAAATATGAGATTTTTATGTCGTTTAAAATAGGCAATGTATTATTCTCTTAATATTCTTTTAAAATACCAGATACTTATATGATATTTTATGTCCTAAAAATATGTGTGGCAAAATATTCTTTCAATATTAATAAAAAATATATGCATTTAGTTTAAATTTATTATTTAATAACTTGTATTATTAATAAATTAATTAATTAAATGTACAATAATTTGGTTTTAAATCTATTTAATTCAATTCATTTTCCAATAACAATTAATAACTATATATTGTTCCATATATTTTCCGGTGTCATTTTAATACGCCGATTTGTTAGAATGTTTTTGTGACTCATAAGATACAATTTTAATTTAAAGATGGTAATTTTTTTTCCAAATTCAACGTTATAAGTTATAGATAACTATTAATTTAGTGTAACATACTTAGCTATTATTTACCTAATATCTATATCATGGGGATTAAGGACGTATAACCATGTACACTTAAGAAAAATGTTCACGTAACGGTCAACTGCGTCTATCCGGACGTGTCCGCACTTATGAATAATGTACTTAAATACTCGTATAGTTGTGTAGGTACATATCTAAATAATGTAATACATACACGAATGCGTTACCTATATTGTTTCCTTAAGAATATAACATTAATTATTATATATATTTTTTTCATATAGGTAGGTACATTACAAACCTCTAATTTATTGTAATCAGATTTATTTTTATTTTCTTAAATTCAATGTATCAAAAATTATTAATTAATATATAGGTACATATTGAAATAAAATAAACACACCTAGGTACTATAATTAGTAACATGAATAAATCCATGTACAAACTATTAAAATACAAACGAAAAACGATTCTAAGCAAAGACTTTAATAAATAATATTGTGATTAAAGTACCTACCTAATTTATTTTAAGACTATAGGCATTTGAAAATGTCCTCGTGTTTATAAATTATAATGATATACTCTAAAACTTTCATATATCTACGAATAATATTTTTAAATTACAACAAAATAACTAAAATTGTTATTCTTGGTTTTAATAATTTGGTTAAAAAATTGAACTTTTATAATATGCTTATTAGATTTCTTAGTTACAGTATGAACTATTTATAAGAATCCTTGTTTATAGCAATACGAGTTGAACATTTTATACATTTTTAACTACTTAGTAATTCGTAAATTTTTAATTTGATAAATCTTGTAAAAAATAGAACTTTAAATACTTATAAAAAAAATCGTGCCTACGGATATTTATTATTTCTCAACTGCTATTATATTAACTTATGAGAAACTTTGTATTAATTTTAAGCTTTTTGACCCAACGACTACAAATTTATTGACATTTATAGAATAATAAACAAAAAACATTTCAAAATTCAAACGTCTATAAATCACTCAAAACGAGTCAAAATATTTGGAAATTTTATCATGTATAAAAAATATAATTTAAACGTTAGAAGGAAATTTTAAATATGTACAGCTAATAATTTTAGAATTTGTTATAATAGTGGGTGATTCTCCTATGTCTAACTTAAACCGTTTGTAAACAATTGACTTTCAGGGAGATAAACATTTTTGTTTTTGTTTTGTTGAATGATGAAAAACTTAAGGCATAAAAATTTCAAGTCTTAGATATAAATTGAAAATTTTTTATGAATTTCTTACTCTAAATAATTTGCCAGTTTTCGTGTTATTGATGAATTTTGTCAAAATTTTGACTTCAGACGGTCATAAAAAAATATTGCGGACTTACGATTAACATTATATTAATTTACAGTAATATCAATATTGTGCATTTAAATAGCTAATATAAACATTCTGCAAAAATTTCATCTATATTCGGTGTTTTTTTTTAAAGTGACACTAAAAAACAAAATTAATTTTTTCGAAAACGGATTTTGCGTAAAAATCTCAGTTTTTCCTTAATTTTTTGTTAATTTTTCTGGAGAGTTTTTTACTTTTAACCCCCGAAGTACCTTTTGAAGATGTTGCTGAAGAAAATTAATACATATTTACAGTCCCAAATAGTCCCAACAGATGCAAAAAAAAATAAATTAAAAATTAAAAAAGGAACAAGTTATTGTAATATCAATCTAAAATATAAACTTAAAAAATAATATAATAGTTAGGTAGGTATAATACAAATGAAACATTATGTATATAATAAACAATATGTGTAACGTGTAAGTCATAAGAATATTGTTGAACATTTTACTGCAGGCTGCGTGTTATTTCAGAGATGGTATTCGTCAGTGAAAATTTGCCAACTAGGAATAATAATGTATTATTATAAGCAGACTGAAATGTGTAAACGTTGCAGTGTTTCAAAGACTAAGTTATATATCAGATTTTGATTCGGACACTTGGTATGTAGGTACCTATTTTTTTTTCGGTAGTTTTCTTTTTTATTAGGTATTGTTAATTGATCAGGGTGTGTATTGCCCGCAACTTTTTAATTTTTTTTATTGTAACTTCTGGTATAACATTATTCCGGCTATCAATAAATTCGTGATAAAAATAAGAAAAATTAGTTAGGTATGATATTATTTTAAATTATTCTTTTGAGTGAATAGGAAGTGAGAGAGGTTGTGGGAGAGGTTGTGAAAGATTGTGAGAGAGGTTGTGAAAGAGGTTGTGAGAGAGGTAAATGTTGAGGAAAAGAAAGGGGTGACAAGAAAGAATAATATTTAAACATTATCTTTTGAGTGAATAGGAAGTGTATCATATGGTGAAGATGAGGAAAGAAAGTTTAGGGTAGGTTAGTGGAGTGAGAATAATAGAGGTTGTGGAGAGGTTGCGAGAGAGGTTGTGAGAGTGATAAATGTTAAGGGAAAGAGAGGGGTGAGAAGAAAGAATAATATTTAAACATTATCTTTCGTTGTTATGTTTACAATATCGAATACATATATAGTTAGTAGGAAAAGATCATTGCAAACCTCACGACTGGTGATGGTAGTCGTCAATCATCACTATAGCTTCAATAACTATAGGTTTATCTAACTAACCTTCTTATGAGATAGAATAAAAAGATCAGTTGCCGGTTAGGATGTCAGCGCATTATTCCAAATTTGACTCACGCACAAAAAAAAAAAAAATAATAATAAGTTATGTCTAGGTACTAAAAAAACAAAAAAAAACAATATAACAAATATATTATTATTTGAAGTAAAACAATAGGCAAAATATAAACTACAAACAAAAATTTATAAAAAAAATAAGAAAACTCCACACACACAAAAAATTAATAATTTTAAGTAAAGTCAAGGTAATGAAAATTTTTTAAAAAAAATTAATGAAATAATTAATATTGAAGTATAGCAATATGCAAAATATTCAATTCAAATAAAATGTATACCATTCTAAGAAAAACAGAAAAAAAATAATAAGTAAAGTATAATTATAAAAAAATGTATAATTTATTAATACCTTAATTATCATAATATAAAAATATCCAATACGAAAAAAATTCTTTAAAATTCTTTGAGAAATCTAGACACGCAAAAAAAATTAATAATATTAAGTACCCAGTGACGGTTCTTGCGTTCAAATTGGGCAAACATTAATAGCCGAAAAAATGAAAATAGTACTGAGTGGCTATTACAAGTTTTGGGATGCTAAGCCTCTCTTGGCCCTCCCCTAGTTACGCGTGGGTCAGAGAGAGAAATTAGTGGTGCGCTAAAAATCAGATATCCTATTAAGTGTCAACAAGTTGATGAAGCTGTTGATTGTTGACATTTAAAATTAACTGTGGTAGATATGATAGGAAGTAAATGTAATTACTAATAAGTATAGGGCTGTGAATTAAATGCATTACATAATATATGCATATGCATGCATTTATTAAAAACGTATTAAAATATGCACTAAAAATTCAAAAATATGCTCTATAAAATCCTCTTTCTTAAAAAAATGGGAAAATAATAAATAATAATGGCTTATAAAAAAAATATTATTTACCTAGGAAGGCACCTTAGCCACTACGCAAGGGCTTCTAAAAAGTTATAATGTATAATAATAACGTTAGGAAGCTACGATGTGGCAAAAAATACATGCAAATGCATTTGATTCACAGCCCAGGAAAAAGTAATGATTTATCTGTGTATGGTAAATTGGGGTACAGTGAGAAGCATATTGGTAACGGTGTTATTGATCTCACAAAAAAATACGTACAAATACTAAATAAATACAAATCATAATAAAATAATAATTTATGAAAAAACTTATTACCTACTTAAAGTCTTAAACTATTTCATTATAAATGATATAAAACCATGAACTATGGACCGTATCTTAGTGGGGCCCATGTCTCACTGTACATATAGGTATTTCTATATTTTATGCTTCATAATTTCTTTAGATATTAGGAAAATGTATCAAGTACTGTTTAAGTGCCAAATTTGACCTTTACCTACTTATAATATTATCTTCATAACAAATTATCATAAAAGGCTAGGTACCGTTATTTCACATATTATAAAGGTACATATTTGGAGTTTAATTTAACTACTACATTCTAGTTTTGATGAGCCGAATGTAGTTCACCCTGCAAAAATGTTCTTCACCTACATCGCTCATATAGACTACTACAAAAACTACAAAAAACTACTTATTGGAAATTTAATTTATAACTATGGGTACCTAGATCCAAATACTCCAAAAAATATTTTGCTTCAAAATATAAAATTAAAAATTATGAAATAATGATTGTCTTGTGTTAAATTAATCACTCCATATAAAGTAACTTTACAATACATTTCTTGATTGAGTGACCTTAGATCCACTTTATTCAAAATAATTAATGTAACTTTAACACTTTTAATAGATATAATATACTTATCTTATAAATAGAAACTAAAAATAAACAATAGGTATTATATTGTCATGTTCTTTTATTAAATAATAATTTGTCAAAATTCAACAATTCATATAAATACTATTTTGCTGACAGTTGACATTATAATCTTCTAAAATATCGATTTCTGCTCCAAGTATAGCATTTCTACGGTACTTGGTATTGATAGATTAATAATTTGTCCATGCGTTTTGTTAATCAAGTATGTTCTTAGAAATAATATTACTCTACCAGTGAAATAATAATAGATTTTAACGGAAAGTATAAATAATTAAAATGTGGGTTAAAAATATTTACATAGGTACATAATATAAATGGCAGGATTTAAGATAATAATGAAATAAACCCAATAAATATTGTTTAACATAAGTTTAATGAATGATAACATTCTATACAAACCATTTATAAAATTAAACCAAATACCCAGTAATTTGTTCGAGATAAGTGAAAAACTCTATGCTTAAGCACTATAAAAATGGTGTTACATGATTGGAAGCAACTATTTGTAGTATTAGGTACATTAATCCAAATCATTAACATTGGTGTGAAGTACTATCTGAGGCGATGAAATTTCTCATGAAACAAGTCTCCTTTAAGACATTAAAATTTTTGTCAACCTATACTATTTTTAGTCTGATGGGTAAGGATCATTATTATTATTGACTTAAGTAATTGACTTATTAAAGTTGATGAACAATATTAATAATGACAATATTTTGTTTCTGTCTCTTTCTTGTCTCTTATTGAGTTCACACAGACTTTCTTTAAAATTATGTCGTGTGCAAAATATTAATCTTTAGTTCCTAAATTGGAAGACTTGATTGAGTATCTAATATTTATCGAAAATAGTCTATAAAAAAAATATAGTGGTGCTGGGCCGCTCGAAACTAGGAAACGCTCTGAGTGTACGTATCGCCTTACTAGGTCGAGACGTCAAAGGACAGTCGTTTATAAAAAAAAAATATAGTGGTGCGGGGCCGTTCGAAACTAGGAAACGCTCTGAGTGTACGTATCGCCTTACTAGGTCGAGACGTCAAAGGACAGTCGTTTAAAAAAAAAAAATATAGTGGTGCGGGGCCGCTTCGAAACTAGGAAACGCTCTGAGTGTACGTATCGCCTTACTAGGTCGAGACGTCAAAGGACAGTCGTTTATAAAAAAAAAATATAGTGGTGCGGGGCCGTTCGAAACTAGGAAACGCTCTGAGTGTACGTATCGCCTTACTAGGTCGAGACGTCAAAGGACAGTCGTTTAAAAAAAAAAAATATAGTGGTGCGGGGCCGCTTGAAATTAAGAAACGCTCTGAGTGTACGTATCGCCTTACTAGGTCGAGACGTCAAAGGACTGTCGTCTATAAAAAAAATATAGTGGTGCGGGGCCGCTTGAAATTAAGAAACGCTCTGAGTGTACGTATCGCCTTACTAGGTCGAGATGTCAAAGGACAGTCGTTTATAAAAAAAAAATATAGTGGTGCGGGGCCGTTCGAAACTAGGAAACGCTCTGAGTGTACGTATCGCCTTACTAGGTCGAGACGTCAAAGGACAGTCGTTTATAAAAAAAAATATAGTGGTGCGGGGCCATATCATAATATTATGTACTGTTAGTTCTTGTTCAAAATTAAACTAATTAAGTACTATAATAAATGTTTTATAAGTTATTTTTTAATTATGCTTATATATTGAATACGCAAAAACATATAACTTACATAATTGGATTGGACATACAAAAAATGACTTTTTAGATATTTATCCATTACGTAACAGGGAAATACTCCCTTCTGCTATCAAAATGTTATCTAACAGTATCATCGACAGGCTAATGACGGACATCTGGGTATAGCTTGGGCCTCCCCACGGTACTGAGATAACGAACACAAACCTTTTATCTCATTCTCATTATTTGAATACGTTTTAAAAATGCTCCAAATCTCGAAATTTTCCTATTTTTACAAAACATAAGAAGCTAAAATTAAATCATTATAAAAATTTGTTTTAAATAAGACGTTTCACCTGCATGTATTGTCTCCAAGTGTGTCTTACAAGTGTGAAAGACATCAAATTTTCATTCAGTAGTTATCATTGAGCTTTGTTAGTTTTAAACAATAATAATTACTCTAATATTAAAACTAACAATGCTTAATAAGATCTGCTGAACTTGATATCCACTTGTAAGACGGAGACGATACATGCTGATAAATCATTAATATTTATAACTTTTACAATTTATATCCAATCATACATTCAAATAGTTATCACAGTTAATGTATCAACCTTAGATCATATACTACGAATGGTCCATATCGCAATATATTTAAGCACATATTACTACTTCAAGGTTAACCTGGGCAAGTCTTCATAGTATATGATCTAAGTATTAAGATGTCAGCGACCAACGGCTCTACTTGATAAAAAAAACACTTAAGTTCGGCAACCAACTTAGGATCTTTTTATTCAAAGTGTCCTAATAAGTCATAACGAGGTTAGTTAAAGGTAAACTTTTCGTTAGGTTAGGCTTAGGTTAGGTTAGGTTAGGTTAGACGGCTATCATCACTGGTCGTGAGCTTTGCAATGATCCTTTCCTACTAACTATCAAGGTATTCGATATTGTAAAAATAACAATGAAAGAAAATATTTAAATATTATTCGTTAGGCTGCGTTAGGTTAGGCAAAGGTAGGGTAAAATATTAGAACCTAACTAATTATCATAATTTTCAACCACGGTGTTAAAGGTAACCGGCTAGTGTAATACCAGTATAATTTAAGACTTTAAATACCAATAATCCTAATAATAAAATGTAGATTTGTGAAAAATTAACAATCTAATATAAATTTTTTCTAATTTTTTTTCTCACTCCCTAAAAAGTATTTGCCTGCGGGCTCCTACGTTCCTCTTCAAAAAATTTTTTTATCAGTTTAAATATTAACGATTTTCTTTTATTAATTGTTAAAAATTAACAATTATATATCAACATTTTTTTCTAATTTTTTTTCTCACTGCTTAAAAAGTATGTGCCTGCGGGGTCCAACGTTCCCCTTCAAAAATTTTTTTTTATCAATTTCAATATTAATGATTTTCTTAAATATAGATTTGTTATAAATCAACAACCTTATAAATTTTTTTCTAGTTTTTTTTCTCACTCCTTAAAAAGTATTTGCCTGCGGGCTCCAACGTTCCCCTTCGAAAATTTTTTTTATCAATTTAAATATTAATGATTTTCATATAAAGATTTGCTAAAAATGATCAACCTGGTGCCACATCAATTTTTTCTAAAATTAATTTTCTTACTTTTTAAAAATGATTTGCCCGCGGGCTCCAACGATTCCCTACAAAAAATTTTTTTATGAATTTAAATTTTAAATATTAATGATTTTCTTACATATAGATTTGTTATAAATCAACAACCTTATAAATTTTTTTCTAATTTTTTTTTCTCACTCCCTAAAATGTATTTGCCTGCGGGCTCCTATACGTTCCTCTTCAAAAAAATTCTTTTATCAATTTGAATATTAACGATTATCTTTTATTAATTGTTAAAAATTAACAACCATACATCAACATTTTCTTCCAATTTTTTTTCTCACTCCTTAAAAAGTATTTGCCTGCGGGCTCCAACGTTCCCCTTCAAAAATTTTTATTTATCAATTTAAATATAAAAGATTTTCTTTTATAAATTTTTAAAAAATAACAATTATTGTATATCAACATTATTTTTAATTTTTTTTCTCGCTCCTTAAAAAGTATTTGCCTGCGGGCTCCAACGCTTCCTTTCAAAAATTTCTTTTATCAATTTAAATGTTTACGATTTTCATTCATAAATTGTTAAAAATTAACAATTGTATATCAACATTTTTTTTCTAATTTTTTTCTCACTCTCTAAAAAGTATTTGCTTGCGGACTCAAACGTTCCGCTTCAGAAATTTTTTGTATCAATTTAAATATTAATGATTTTCTTACATAGATTTATTAAACATTGACAACCGGGTGCTATATTAATTTTTTTCTAAATTTAATTTTCCTACTTCTTAAAAAGTATTCGCCTATGAGAATCCAAAGCTCCCCTTCAAAATTTTTTTTTATCAATTTAAATATTAATGATTTTCTTATATATAGAATTTTTATATATTAACAACCTGGTGCCATATTAATTTTTTTCTATATTAAATTTTCTTTCTCCTTAAAAGAATTTGCCTGCGGGGTCCAACGTTCCCGTTCAAATTTTTTTTTAATGAAAAATCCTTTTGTTATTTATATTTTATAAACCAATTTTTTTAAACATTAACAACGTGGTGCCATTTAAATTTTAGATTCTGAGCGGAGCGACAAATGTATTGATTTTACAATGATGTGTGTTTTTTTCTATTTTTATTTTAATTTTTTTTAATTTTTTGTGTCTGTTAGTACCTTTTAGGACAGTAAAAATACTTCAATTTTCTTCAATAGTACCTTTTCTGATAGGAAAGTGAATCTAGTTGGTACTTTGGGGGGTCAAAAGTAAACATTTTCCAGTAGTTTTCAAAAGTACCGTGAAAAACAAATGAAAAATTTTGGGAAAAACGGGAATTTTTACGGAAAACCAATTTTCGACAAAATCGATTTTGGTTTTTAGTATAACTCTAAAAGAAATGACCGTAGAGACATGAAATTTTGACCGAATGTTTATATATGCATTTTCTGCACACCATAGCATTTTCAAAATATTCTGACTTATTTTGAGCTGTTAACGGACATTTTCAGTTTCCAATTTTTTTAGTTTTTTTTTCTATAAATGTCAATAAAATTTTATTTGTTGGGTAAAAAATCTTGAAAATTTAATAGTAGGCTTCTAATATATAGTTTCAAAGGCAGATGAAAAATATTGAAAATCCGTAGTCACAATTTTTATTTATATGTAATCAAAGTTCAAATTTTGACAAAATACGTAAAAATGACGAAAATGTGCAATTTATTTTGAGTTATAAATTCATAAAAATTTTGCTTTTTATAACTAAGGTTTGAAAATGTAATACAAGATTCCTCATAAGTTTGCCTAATTTTATCAATGAAAAAATGTTTATAAGCAAGTCATAATAAATTTTTATGAGCATTTTAGGTTCAAATTTTTATAAGATTAGATATTCACTCGATTTCTCATGTAGCGATTTTCTTAATTTGTTGCAATTCAAAAACGAATAACTGTAGATGCATGAAAATTTCACTGAATGTTTATATTAGCATTTTCTATATACCATCTAATTTTGAATTTAATTTGACTGTTTTTGAGCTTTTTACGGACCATTTCAATTTTCAATTTTTATAGTTTTTTTTATATAAATAACAATAAATTTTTATTTGGTGGGCCAAAAATAATGAAAATTTAATACAAGGCTCCTGATATATTGTTACAATAGCAATTGAAAAATATTAAAAATACATCGGCACACATTTTTTTCATAAGCATTTAAAGTTCAAATTTTGACAAAATTCATCAAAATCTCGAAAATTATCAATCATTGTAATTAAATAATTATAAAATGGTCAGTTTTTATAACTAAGAATTGAATATTTAAAATAAAGATTCTAATAAATAGGACATACTGTAAACAAAAAATCTAAAAAATATATAAACACAGTTATTTTTTACAGACATTTTAAGTTCAAATTTGGACGAAATTACATATTAAAATTAATTTTAATAAGTAGAAGTATATATTATAAATTATAATATTTTTTTAGCATCACTGATAATTTTAGGTTAATAATTAAATAATATTAATAATATTAATTCAACTTAGCAGCTACCGTAAAATAACAATGTCATTATAATTTAAAATATCCTAGACTGACATACCGTCTCCGCTCAGAATCGTTTTTCGTATACAATGATATTATATCGTTGAATTCAAATTTAATATCATTATACAGTGACCTACTTGTAACCTACTGTACAGCGGAGCGACGGGAGTAACCGAATTGGAGCGACATCCACTTGACCCCCTTTTTTTTTCTTGCTTCTTAAAAAGTATTTGACTCTGAGCTCCCCCGTTACGTTCCTCTTCCAAATTCTTTTGTATTAATTTTAATCCTTTAGATATTCATATTTCTAAACCAATTATTTAGATATCGACAACCTGGTGCTATATACATTTTTTTGTACTATTTTTTTTCTTGCTTTTTAAAAAGTATTTGATGAGGATTCCCACGTTCCTCTTCGTAATTTTTTTTTTTATGAATTTAAAACCTATATGTATTTCTAAACCAATATTTTAAATATCGACAACCTGCAGCTCGATGCCTCTATGTAATATAATTATAAAATTCGTATCTGATAGGCCTAGACGATAAATTGTCGTGTATTCTCATTTATCACTTGACGAAGTCGGCGGCATAATTAAATCCCTTCAGTGAATCGAAATACATATATTATTATCCGTGCTAAATTATATTTTGGAGAGCTATAATATGTAGGTATACCAAAATGATTTCAGACTCTAGTGTTAATCCAAAATATTTTTTCATTTTTTTATTTCTTATTGCGCAACGTGACTTTCTGTGAGACAATATTATTGATCTTTTAATACAGGGGGGCTCAGTGATAAAATCATGAGCCACACAATATTAAAACGAAAGAGCAGGGAATAAAATAATACCTTTAATGATCTGCATTATTATCAACAGTGAACAATATAGGTGCAATAATGCAATATCAGGAACGAAACATTCAATACCTACTTTGAGCTTTGGCCAGTCTTGTGAAGGATACTTTTAAAAAGTATTCAAGTATCAACAGTATTCAATATAGATATTTTCAAATATTTTCAAATACTTTTTTTCAATGTGTTTAACCTTTTTACTTTGACCTTATGTTCTTGTAGATACATTTAATCATTAGAATAAGAGTGCAGCATTTTTTTAGATATATTTTCAGCATTGGTCTATGATTTGGCGTAATTTTAATATTTTCCCCGGGAGTAAAATATCTTAGTTCCGCCTCTGAATATATCTACTCAGAATAGTTTTTATTGTATATAATATGAATATATAATGTCTTATCAACTCAAATTTTAGAAATCTATTTCCGTGCCTACTCTTTGACAGGGTAAACTCAATAAATATAAAACTAAGCAGAGAGACTTTCCTGGTTTATTTAAAAAATATTTTTTTGTAATATTTTTCACCTACCTACCTTATCTGCTTTTGTTTATTTTGCTGTTTACAATACTCAATATTATTCTGTACTATTTGTTTTTTTAGAAAATTTACTGATTTATTAGATGTATCACATTTATTGTTTGCACAATAAAGCATAACTGTTTAGTACCTATACACTTTATTTAGATATTTTAGAATCATACAAATATTAATTAAAAACACAATAGTACATTAAGCTCTATCCAAAGACTAAATTCGTATTAAAAATTGGTACCTACGTATTTAAACATTTTGTCATGCGCCTGCGACTGGTGGTGTTCACATTTCTTTTCAACATTTTGAATTCTACCTCATTGTTTTATAGGGAAATTCCGTTAGCGGTCACACTGCGACAGCTGATATGCTGATAAACACGAATTATTCGAAAATGATAAAAACGCCATTTTTATCAAATCCTATTGCGCCCGTCCACGTAGGGCAATATTATACAGTCAACATGCGTAACAAATATGTAACAATAGGTTTCGTTTTTTTTTTTTCAAATCAATTATGTCACAAAGTACCTTTGCGGTTTCGTTACTGGGACGTCATTCAGGACATTATTTGTACGTTATCACGTACGAAATGATTTAGCCTGGATGGAAATCCAGGACATCATACCAGGACTATAATATAATTACTCCTCGTACCAATCTCTACAATCGTTTTCCCCATCTAGTTGATCGCTGACGTACTAAAATGATAATGGACAAAAGTATTAGCTAGTGTGTGAATGTTATCACTGATATACAGATAATAATATGAATAATATATTTTATGCATTTACCATATTTTGTTAATTGGTGATGTAATGAATTTGAATTCAATTTTTTTATCATACCCAGTTCTCGACGTTCACATATTATTATTATTTACTATTTAGACCAGACCGATTTAATCACATCCTGTTGTGTCGGCGCAACAATCTGAGATTCGGTCGTTTGTGCATTTATTTGACATAAATGGTAAGCATCGGAATTAAATAGGCGTACTTACATCGTTCAAACATATTCAGTGAATCACTATCGATGTGCTTGTTAGTGTATTGTTGCTAGATCCATCAATGAAGGAACGATTGTTACAATGGTTCGTTTTCGTATTGGTGATTGCCTCTGTTGTTGGCGGAGAGAAGAGCAATTCTAAAGACGATGAGGATGACAGTTATGATCTAAGGACCAACGATGTAGACGAACAAGATGATGCCACCAACCGTATGCTGCAGCTCATCAACAATGCTGCCATGAAAATTATTGATGCTCCTGATTTATCAAAGGTAACTGCTATTTAATTCCATTATTTTGCACTTGTTATTCTAAAGGTGTAAATCATTTTAGGAAAAATCTTCTGATCAGTCTCAAGAACAATTAAAAACAGAAGATTTAGATGCCACTGATAATTTACAGCTAGTTAAATTTCCAACAGTTGGTTTGTTTAACTACTGGGCAGATATGTCAAATGATGACATTAGTGTACAACATATGAAAAATGACGATGATATTGATGATGACATTGATGTTACGGATTGGAAGGAACCAGTAAGAAGTCTTCCAAGTTCGTCTAGAGAAGAAGAAGGTAGGTTATTTAATATTTATATAATCTGTATACTTAATTTTCAACATACTATAATATGTTTAGCGGAACAATTATATCAGGCTGGTTTGAAAAAATTGAAATCAACCCTTGGCGATCATTTAGATGCTTATGAATACTTCTACAGAGCTCAAACTTTAGACCATGAAGAAGCAAAAGCAAAATTTGCTTTCGCTCTTTTATTTGGCTTGAAATACACCCAAGATATACCCAAAGCATATGAAATATTCAATGAATTATCAAAAAAAGGAAATCCAGATGCTCATTTGGTAATAATCAGTTTAAACTATAATTTATCTAGTAAGTAGTTAGTATAACTATTCTTATTCATTTTAGGGTATGGGTTTCTTGTATGCTGTTGGATTACACCTTCCTGTGAGTCAGCCAAAAGCACTTGTACATTATGTTATGGCTGCAGTTGGAGGTAATGTATTGGCCCAATTAGCATTGGGATACCGATATTTTGCTGGAGCCACTGTGGCATATAGTTGTGAAAAGTCATTGGAATACTATCGAGCAGTTGCAAATAATGGTAATTGAGAACTCACCGTGCGCGTATTTCTTTTTATTGTACTCTAATTAATTCGTTTTAATTTTAACTTTTAGTGGCAAACGAGTTATCTTTATCTGGTGGACCGCTTGTGCAACGTATAAAGTTAATGGAAGAAATGGACAATCCAAATTATAATAGTGGAATTGTAGATTCTGATCTGTTAGACTATTATAAAATGTTAGCTAACAAAGGAGATGCTCAAGCACAAGTATAGTATTATAACTAAATAATAATTATTTTATATAGGTACCTAGTTATGTGAATTAAAACAATAATATTGTATTTTAACAGGTTGGATTAGGCCAGTTATATTTACAAGGTGGTAGAGGTGTACCAATCGATATACAAACTGCTTATTATTATTTTCAAAGAGCAGCCGAGAATGGTAATGGTCTTGCATATGGTTTTCTTGGAAAGGTAAAAATATTGTTTTATTTTAGTCCGTAGTAAATATATTAATAAGATTATTTGTACTTAGATATTTTTGGAGGAGCGTGATGATGTTAAACCAGATTATGAAAAAGCTCATGAATATTTTTATAAAGCAGCAAAATTGAAAAATCCAGTTGGTCAAAGTGGTCTTGGTTATATGTATTTGCATGGTCTCAATGTAGCTCAGGATTATTCAGAAGCTTTAAATTGGTTCACCCTGGCTGCTGAACAAGGTTGGGTTGAAGGACATTTATATGTGGGAATCATATATTACAGTAAGTTTACCACACAATGTAATTGTTTAAAAACTTGACATTTTTATTTAATTACAGAGGGATTGGGCGTAAAACGTGATTATAAATTGGCAGTTAAAAACTTTGGCTTGGCATCTAAGTCTGGTAATCTGTTGGCTTACTTCAATATGGCACAAATGCATGCATCTGGTATTGGTGTGTTGCGTTCCTGTACAACTGCTTTAGAGGTATGTTTGCTATTGTTTAGTAATTTAATGAAAGAAAACCATTAAAAATTTATTTTTTATTTTCTAAGTTGTTCAAAAACGTCGCAGAACGTGGTAAATGGGGTGGATATTTAATGCACGCTTACAATTCATATAAAGAAAATCAATTTGAAGAGTCATTTGTTTTATATTCTTTCTTGGCTGAAATGGGATATGAGGTAGCTCAAAGCAATACTGGATTCATATTAGATAGAGGTAAACTTAATTTATTACATATCATTTTTGTACTATGTATAAATACATTATAATGTACCTACATTCAATATATTATGTTAAGAATAAAAAGATAACTGTATTGACCCATACTACTTTTTGACATTTAGGAGATGTTAACATCTGGGAAACTGAAAAAGAACGCTATGTCCGTGCAATGATGTATTGGAGTAGATCTGCCGCTCAAGGGTATGCAGCGGCACAGTTGAAACTGGGAGATTATCATTATTATGGTCTCGGGACTAAAATAGACTTTGAGTTAGCTGCTAATCATTATCGACAGGCATCTGAGCAGCACCACAATGCCCAGGCAATGTTCAATTTGGGTTATATGCACGAAATGGGCTTAGGAATGGAACAAGTAAAACCATGTTATTTGTTGTGAAATGTAAACATTTTATTGTTAATTACTTAATTTTCTTGCAGGACATCCATTTGGCAAAACGATGTTACGATATGGCTGCAGAAAGTAGTCTAGATGCAAAAGTGCCCGTATTTTTAGCCTTAACTAAACTTAATCTATTTCACATGGTAAACGATTATTACACTGTAAGAATTTAACATAACTAATTTTATGTTAATGCAGTAATATTGTTATTAATTATTAATTTTTAATGTGTTTTATGTTGCAGGAATTTCTAAATTTTATTAATGTTCTTTCAAATGATGTTGCTGAGCCAATGGGATTCAATTGGGATTTATATTTGATTGCTGTACTGTTTGCATTACTTTCCTATATAATATATTTGCGAAGACCCAATAGGCAACCACAAAATGTGTAAAAACACAATAATATATATTATTATTCATTAATTTTTTTACGCAAAATAATAATTATTAAAAAAAACTTGGAAGACTGTACAGTACTTGTTAAAATAAATATATATATATAATATATATTAATTATATTTTTGTTCCCTGTATATGCTTACAACACTGATACAATTATGTGTTTAATTATTGTTTTGATAGACTAATGATTTAAAATTCAAGTCCGTAAATTAAAAGTTAAAGTTTAGAAGAAATAAAATGTAGGCATTACTCAGAATACTATATTATTCTGGCTATGTTGGTAATTTATAGTGATTATTATTATTTATTAATTATATTTTATTTGTTGAAAAATCGTTATTATTTCCATTGTAGTGAATTATAAAATATTTGTATGCGTAAGACAGTTAAATTAGTTGTTTTTTTTTTTTGAGGTGACTGAATTATTATTATTTGTTTGTGTTATTTATTCTTTAAAATTTTACATTCCTGCTCTGTGAATATTAAATGATAATTTAATTATTATAAATTGAATTATTATCAAACATTTAAAATAGTGATCGGTAATGACCCATTTCATTATTATTAGTATACAATTTGTGTTATAAACTGGAATGGAAAACTATTGTACCAAGTCCAGAAGCAACTTAAAAAACCTCATGTTATGATTATAAATTACACATAATATATAAAAGAAAATTAATAGAAATGTACCTATTAATATAAATGTTAATAATATAATTTATACTGAAACAAAATCTATGCATTTTTTTTTCTTATAATATGTATAAACAAACAATATAACAATACCTACCTACCTTTTAAATTCTGTGATGTAAATAAAATAATACAATTTAGCTTATATCCACAACACATAACATTTAAAATTGAATATACAAATTCAATACATCACAGATATTAAGTGTTAAATATTATTTTGCATACTCTGCGATCGAAAGCCTTTGTTGTTTAAAGATACATTGTTCTGAATTTTAATGTATTTTATTTTGTATTGAATTAATATTGTATCTAGTGTTTGTAAATATGCTTTAAATGTTGTATATGAGTAATGATATTTTGTTGTATATTAAACTAATATTAAATTATAAAAAAGTGTTCATCTATGTCAAACTTAGGGTGGTTTTGTAATATATTATAGGTAAAGAAATCTGTGCAGAAATCAAAAATAATAAATTATTACTGGCTATCCAAAGAAAAGGGATGATGAATATTGACAAATGTAAATAACAAAGTGTAAGAATAAAACAATCCTGTTATAATTATTATGCCAACAATTGTATATTTAGGTGCATTTTCTAGACGCTTAATAATAATATTATAAAATATAGATTGAATGAAGGAAATAAAATACATTCACTTAGTGAAATATAAATAAAAAATAATACATTTTACAAATTGAATATTATAAAATATAGGTATTACATATAAATATGAAGACTCATCAACATTGTAGATAAATAATAAATATGAAGAATGAAGATTGGTAACTACAAAAATAGTAAATACATTAAGTTTGTCTGATAATAGTGATGAACTAAGTATCTGAGTAGTTAAATAACATTTTAATAATATAAATAACAATCGGATTGATTGACCTTTCGTTTGCGGATTGATTTTCGATTTATTTTATGTACCTCAGTAATGTCTTCGTGTTTTTCTTTCTTTTCCGACTGGAGTATCTTTGTAATAACCTTTATGGTTTGGCTTGATGGACAATCCATCTTATCTGCTGAAATGTATTTGAGTGGTTCTTTATTTTTTGATTCATGCTTTCTTGTAATAACGTCTACACTTATTTGTATTGGTAATCAACAATTCATTATAAATAGTTCTGAATCATTTACAGCTCGGGTTATTTTTTCTTTTTATTATTTTTTTCCATGACATCAGATTTGTGTCCAGGTTTAGAGTCATGATGAGGATAAGGTGAATGTGACCTTTTTAAGTTTGTACGTGAAATTATTGTTTTTTTTTTTGTACTAATTTTCCCATTCTCTTCTTTGTCTAGAAAATTAAAAAGTAAAATCTAAAAAATATATGCTCGTCTTATTTTAAGCTTCTATAAATGAAACAAACATTCAATTTCAATTAAAAATATTAAAATCCATGTAAATTGTGCAAAGATGGCTAGGGTTATTGATGCCAATATTATTCTGATAGTCTCGGACTGCATAAGGGAAACATATTTTATATTTCAATTTACCTATTAGGTAGGTATCTATGTCCTACATAAAATAGGTTAATAGTAGATGTTAAAGAATAAATTAATAGATGGTAGGTAGGTAGTATCAACAATCAACTTATTATTCAGAACTTATTCGTTTTTATCCATTTGGCCAATAAATAATCCATAAGCCATGGCTAAACACCGGAATTTTAATAATAAAAGTTGATAAATAATAATGTACAATGTACATGCAGTACATGCTTCTATGATTTATGATATAATATATATTATATAAAGATTGCACATGTACAGTAGCGTAGTTATGACGAGAGATGAGGGTTGATGGGGAAAGATCCCTTCCAGAGCTTTTAGATTCTGAGTCGAGCGACAAATCCATTGAACTATGATGTGTTTTTAATTAATTTTTTTATTGTCTGTATACGGATTATATGACCTATACTCTATACAATTTTCAATTTTAAGGAAATTTTCAATTTCATCAGTTCTGATGAAAAATTGAATATAGATTATACTTTTAAGGAATGAAAATTGAAAAATTCTCAGAACTTTTTCAAATAAACGGGAAAACAAAAAAAAATCAAGCAAGTGGGTAACTATTTGCTGTACATCATGTGTCTAGAGAAGTCACTGTAAAGATTAGGTTAGGCACACACTGCAGCGGTGGGGTTAAAATTATGTTCGTCTTTATTTTGCCGTTGACTCTACAGTCACAGCAAACGCTACCGCTGCCGTATGAGGGGACCTTAATGGATGTGTTAAATTTAAATTCAATAATATAAAATTATAATCTTGCATAACGAAAAACGATTTCGAAGACGGTCTGTCAGTCTATAATAACACTAAGAATATTTAATGATATTATTCTGATTAAAGTAATTTATTTCACTGTCAGCCATTAGGTAGTAGGTAGTACGGTAGATTAAAATGGTAAAATTAATTTAAAAAAAGGGGGTCAAGTGGATGTCGCTCTGCTGTACAGTAGGTTACAAGTAGGTCACTGTACTATAATGGATGGTATTAAATTTGAATTCAACGATATAATATCATTGTATACGAAAAACGATTCTGAGCGGAGACGGTATGTCAGTCTAGGATATTTTAAATTATATTGACATTGTTATTTTACAGTAGCTGCTAAGTTGAATTAATATTATTCATATTATTTAATTATTAACCTAAAATTATCAGTGATGCTAGAAAATATTAAAATATATACTTTTACTCGTTAAAATTGATTTTAATATATGTAATTTCGTCCAAATTTGAACTTAAAATGTCTGTAAAAAATAACTGTGTTTATTTTAGATTTTTTTATTACAGTATGTGCTATTTATTAGAATATTTGTTTTAAATTTTCAATCCTTAGTTATAAAAACTGACCATTTTATAATTGTTTAATTATACAATAATTTATAATTTTCGAGATTTTGATGAATTTTGTCAAAATTCGAATTTTAAATGTTTATAAAAAAAATGTGTGCCTATGTATGTTTAATATTTTTCAATTGCTATTGTAACAATATATCAGGAGCCTTGTATTAAATTTTCATTAATTTTGGCCCAACAAATACAATTTTATTGGTATTTATATAAAAAAACTATAAAAATTGAAAATTGAAATGGTCCGTAAAAAGCTCAAAAACAGTCAAATTAAATTCAAAATTAGATGGTATATAGAAAATGCTAATATAAACATTCAGTGAAATTTTCATGCATCTACAGTTATTCGTTTTTGAATTGCAACAAATTAAGAAAATCGCTACATGAGAAATCGAGTGAATATCTAATCTTGTAAAAATTTGAACCTAAAATGCTCATAAAAATTTATTATGACTTGCTTATAAACATTTTTTCATTGATAAAATTAGGCAAACTTATAAGGATTCTTGTATCACATTTTCAAACCTTAGATTTAAAAAGAAAAATTTTTATGAATTTCTACCTCAAAATAAATTGCACATTTTCGTCATTTTTACGTATTTTGTCAAAATTTGAACTTTGATTACCTATAAAAAAAAATTGTGACTACAGATTTTTAATATTTTTCATCTGCCTTTGAAACTATATATTAGAAGCCTACTATTACATTTTCAAGATTTTTTACCCAACAAATAAAATTTTATTGTCATTTATAGAAAAAAAAACTAAAAAAATTGGAAACTAAAAATGTCCGTTAACAGCTCAAAATAAGTCAGAATATTTTAAAAATGCTATGGTGTGTAGAAAATGCTTATATGGACATTCGGTCAAAATTTCATGTCTCTACAGTCATTTCTTTTAGAGTTATACCAAAAACCAAAATCGATTTTGTCGAAAATTGGTTTTCCGTAAAAATTCCCGTTTTTCCCTTAATTTTTCATTTGTTTTTCCTGGCACTCATGAAAACTACTGGGAAATTTTAACTTTTGACCCCCAAAAGTACCAACTAGATTCACTTTCCTATCAGAAAAGGTACTATTGAAGAAAATCGAAGCATTTTTACTGTCCTAAAACGTGATGACACACACAAAAATAAAAAAAAATAAAAAAAAAGGGGGTCAAGTGGATGTCGCTCCGCTGTACAGTAGGCTACAAGTAGATCACTGTACTATAATGGATGGTATTAAATTTGAATTCAATGATATAATATCATTGTATACGAAAAACGATTCTGAGCGGACATTATGTCAGTCTAGGATATTTTAAATTATATTGATATTGTTATTATACGGTAGCTGCTGTTGAATTAATATTATTCATATTATTTAATTATTAACCTAAAATTATCAGTGATGCTATAAAAATATTATAATATATACTTTACTCGTTAAAGTTGATTTTATGTACCTGTCCAATGAAACTTAAAATGTCTATAAAAATAACTGTGTTTTAAATATTTTTTTAGATTTTTGAATACAGTATGTACTATTTATTAGAATCTTTATTTTAAATTTTCAATTCTTAGTTATAAAAACTGACCATTTTATAGTTGTTTAATTACAATGATTGATAATTTCCGAGATTTTGATGAATTTTGTCAAAATTTGAACTTTAAA
Organism: Nasonovia ribisnigri; assembly: GCA_027563435.1. Taxonomy (NCBI): domain Eukaryota; kingdom Metazoa; phylum Arthropoda; class Insecta; order Hemiptera; family Aphididae; genus Nasonovia; species Nasonovia ribisnigri. Next base: position 1,148 of record JANEHU010002843.1, on the reverse strand, counting down.
TGATTATAAAAAAAATGTGTGCCTATGTATTTTTAATATTTTTTCAATTGCTATTGTAATAATATATCAGGAGCCTTGTATTAAATTTTCAGTATTTTTGGCCCAACAAATAAAATTTTATTGATATTAATAGAAAAAAAAACTAAAAATTTGAAAACTGAAATCGTCCGTAAAAAGCTGAAAAACAGTCAAAATATATTCAAAATTAGATGGTGTATAGAAATAGCTTATATAAACATTCAGTGAAATTTTCATGCATCTACAGTTATTTGTTTTTGAATTGCAACAAAATAAGAAAATCGCTACATGAGAAATCGAGGAATATCTAATCTTGTAAAAATGTAAACTTAAAATGCTCATAAAAATGTATTATGACTTGCTTATAAACTTTTTTTTATTGATAAAATTAGGAAAACTTATGAGGAATTTTGTATTACATTTGCAAATCTTAGATATAAAAAGAGAATTTTTTATGAATTTCTAACTCAAAATAAATTGCACATTTTCGTCATTTTTACGTATTTTGTAAAATTTGAACTTTGATTACCTATAAATAAAAATTGTGACTACGGATTTTTAATATTTTTCATCTGCCTTTGAAACTATATATTAGAAGCCTACTATTAAATTTTCTTTCAAGATTACTCAACAAATAAAATTTTATTGACATTTATAGAAAAAAAAACTAAAAAAATTGGAACTGAAAATGTCCGTTAACAGCTCAAAATAAGTCAGAATATTTTGAAAATTATATGGTGTGTAGAAAATACTTATATAAACATTCGGTCAAAATTTCATGTCTCTATGGTCATTTCTTTTAGAGTTATAACAAAAACCAAAATCGATTTTGTCGAAAATTGGTTTTCCGTAAAAATTCCCGTTTTTCCCATAATTTTTCATTTGTTTTTCCAGGCGCTCATGAAAACTACTGGGAAATTTTGACTTTTGACCCCTCAAAGTACCAACCAGATTCACTTTCCTATCAGAAAAGGTACTATTGAAGAAAATCGAAGCATTTTTACTGTCCTAAAACGTGATGACAGACACAAAAATAAAAAATACACATCATTGTAAAATCAATACATTCATCGCTCCTCTCAGAATCTAAAAAAAATACACATCATTGTAAAACCAATACATTCATCGCT
>JANEHU010002842.1:0-24019 GCA_027563435.1 Nasonovia ribisnigri | reverse complement strand
TTGATAAAATTAGGCAAACTTATGAGGAATCTTGTATTACATTTTCAAATCTTAGATTTAAAAAGAAAACTTTTTATGAATTTCTAACTCAAAATAAATTGCACATTTTCGTCATTTTTACGTATTTTGTCAAAATTTAAACTTTGATTACCTATAAATAAAAATTGTGACTACGGATTTTTAATATTTTTCATCTGCCTTTGAAACTATATATCAGAAGCCTACTATTAAATTTTCAAGATTTTTTACCCAACAAATAAAATTTTATTGACATTTATAGAAAAAAAAACTAAAAAAATTTGAAACTGAAAATGTCCGTTAACAGCTCAAAATAAGTCAGAATATTTTGAAAATGATATGATGTGTAGAAAATGCTTATATAAACATTCGGTCAAAATTTCATGTCTCTACGGTCATTTCTTTTAGAGTTATACCAAAAACTAAAATAGATTTTGTCGAAAATTGGTTTTCCGTTTTTTCCTTAATTTTTCATTTGTTTTTCACGGCTCTTTTGAAAATTTTAATTTTTGAACCCCCAAAGTACCAACTAGATTCACTTTCTTATCAGAAAGGTACTATTGAAGAAAATCGAAGCATTTTTACTGTCCTAAAAGGTGATGACAGACACAAAAATAAAAATTTAAATAAAAAAAAAAATTTTAAAAAAAAACTAAAAAAAAACACACATCATTGTAAAACCAATACATTCATCGCTCCGCTCAGAATCTAAAATTTTAAATAATAAAGGGAGGTTTTCATTAGAAAAATAAAGAAGTTTAAGTTACAAGACACTCCTTAAATTACATATAAGAATATTTAATACCTCTAGAATTTTAAATAATATTATGATCTATGAAGAAAATCATGTGTGATGATTCACTCAGTATATTATAATTTATAAGGTACCTATTCAAATAATACTATTTCAAATCAGGATAGATTATTTGATTTTTTAGATTCTGAGCGAAGCGATGAATGTATTGGTTTTACAATGATGTGTGTTTTTTTTATTTTTTTTTTTTTTATTTTTTTTTATTTTTTATTTTATTTTATTTTTATTTTTTATTTTTATTTTTTATTTTTATTTTTTTTTATTTTTGTGTCTGTCATCACCTTTTAGGGCAGTAAAAATGCTTCGATTTTCTTCAATTTTCTGATAGAAAAGTGAATATAGTTGGTACTTTTGGGGGTCAAAAGTTAAAATTTCTCAGTAGTTTTCAAAAGCGCCGTGAAAAACAAATGAAAAATTAAGGAAAAACGGGAATTTTTACGAAAACCAATTTTCGACAAAATCGGTTTTGGTTTTTGGTATAACTCTAAAAGAAATGACCGTAGAGACATGAAATTTTGACCGAATGTTTATATAAGCATTTTCTACACATCATATCATTTTCAAAACATTCTGACTTATTTTGAGCTGTTAACGGACATTTTCAGTTTCCAATTTTTTTAGTTTTTTTTTCTATAAATGTCAATAAAATTTTATTTGTTGGGTAAAAAATCTTGAAAATTTAATAGTAGGCTTCTAATATATAGTTTCAAAGGCAGATGAAAAATATTAAAATCTGTAGTCACAATTTTTTTTTATAGGTAATCAAAGTTCAAATTTTTACAAAATACGTAAAAATGACGAAAATGTGCAATTTATTTTGAGTTAGAAATTCATAAAATTTTTCTTTTTAAATCTACGATTTGAAAATGTAATACAAGATTCCTCATAAGTTTGCCTAATTTTATCAATAAAAAAAAGTTTATAAGCAAGTCATAATAAATTTTTATGAGCATTTTAAGTTCAAATTTGTACAAGATTAGATATTCACTCGATTTCTCATGTAGCGATTTTCTTATTTTGTTGCAATTCAAAACAAATAACTGTAGATGCATGAAAATATCAATGAATGTTTATATAAGCTATTTCTATACACCATTCAATTTTGAAAATATTTTGATTTGTTTTGAGCTGTTTACAGACATTTTTAGTTTTCAATTTTTTTAGTTTTTTTTTTTATAATTGTCAATAAAATTTTATTTGGTGGGCCAAAAAGTCTGAAAATTTAATACAAGCTTTTTTATATATTGTTACAATATCAGTTGAAAAATTTTAAAAATACATAGGCACGATTTTTTTTTATAAGCATTTAAAGTTCGAATTTTGACAAAATTTGTCAAAATCTCGAAAATTATAAATCATTGTAATTAAAAAATTATAAAATGTTCAGTTTTTATAACTAAGTGTTGAAAATTTAAAACGAAAATTCTCATAAATAAATCATACTGTAACCAAAAAATCTAAAAAATATATCAACATATTTATTTTTTACAGACATTTTAATTTCAAATTTAGACAAAATTTCATATTTAAACCAAGAATAATGATTTTAGTTATTTTGATATAATTTAAAAATATTATTTGTTGGTATATGAAACTTTTAGAATATATTGTTATATTTTATATACACGCAATGGCATTTTAAAATATAATTTTTTTGAGAAAAATGAATTTAACCAACTATAGTAAATACTAATGCCTATAATACTAAAATGAATTACTTTATTCACAATAATATCATCAAATACATTTAGACTTAGTAAGATATTATAGACTGACTGACCGTCTTCGCTCAGAATCGTTTTTCTTATTCAATGATATTATATCATTGGATAAAAATCTAACACAATCCATTACAGTGACTCACTTGTAACCTACTGTACAGCAGAGCGACATACACTTACCCGCCCTTTTTTGATTCGTGTATTGAACATTCAAAACGTTCAAAAATTATTTTTCATTTAAAAAAAATATACTATAAGTGTTCAGTAGTGTAGTTGAGGGTGGGTGGATGCCATCTCCTGGAATTTGTTATTGATGATGTTAACGGTTATAGCCTATATAGATAAAAAAATAATATAGTATTTAAATAGCCCTCCTCCTTTATTGAGCTCCAGCTACTCTACTGTTCATGTTACATGATTTTATTCAAATGTATTTGTCTCTAAAAGTACCATTAATAATAAATATACCATTATGGATAAGTTATAATGTTATGTGTAAAAAACATTTTATAATTATAGTCAAATTATTAAAGCAATAGTTAATCGAATTTAAAAACTCGTTTATTTTCAATATGATAGCACAATACACATAACTAATTTTTCAACACATTTCAAAATTAATTTTGATAACGTTATTATACTGTTCTAATAAAGGACTATCGACAAATAATAAAACGCCCCATCCATAAATGATACTTTGCTTTGTTCAGTATCCAAACAAACATAACTTCAAACATAACTTCGCGTGTATATGTACAGGTACATAGATTGATGTAATTTACAATTTTAACACGAGCCTACTTCTTGTTGAACCTGTGAAAGTGTGAAGGGAAATATCATCTTGATAATTTGAATCGATCGTCAAAACGTTCGTTTACATTTCTCTACGCGTTATAATACAGCGTAAGGGCTGTTTAATAAAAGTAATTATACTATTTGGTTCCACGACAGACCAATTAAACTCAAACCGCTGAGTCGACTACTGCTATTTGTTTTAAACTACAATCACAGCACCCAAAATTACTTATTAGAGATGGTCCCTGTGTGATTGCACTTATTACAGTTAGCTTGAATCCAGTAACATGAACAGTAATGAAAATATATTATTGAAGTTGTTTTAAAATAAGTAATTCAGTTTGAGACGGAAGAGTGTAATCATTAAACTTAAACATAAAAATAGATTTTCGTACGAGAATTAAATTGATATTTACGCAGAAAAATATATTTAAAAATGTATTATAGGTACTACTGTCCTTATTACTTTTGTAAATGTATTAATTGTTGTCTTTAACTGAATGATATATATATAATTAATGAATTGGTACAATTGTTTTGGTTTTCAACCTTTCGAGGTTTAAATTGCCATTATTAGGTATATTATATCTATAACATACCGAAAGTATATTATACACTGAAATTTATAATATGAAAGTAGATATATAATATAGTAGATATGTACTATTCTACTACAATGTCGTTTTTAAACCTGAGACAATAGTATATAACCATGTTGGATGAAATAAAAAATTTAAAAGGAAAGTAGTACATCTGAAAGTCTGGTGCAAGACAGAATTTTCTGGAAATGTGTAAGAATAGTAATAACCATACCTACTGACTTGTAATCTGTTGTGTCATTGAGAAACTAAAAATAATTGTTTTTCTTGTAATAACTTTATATTATTTATTTATCTGCAAGAAAAACCAAAGCAATATTAAACGTACAAAATTAATATTAAATTTGAAGAGTTTGTGTTAATACGCGTTATTTTATCAGTATTGTTGATAAAACCGTGTACCCCATACCCATAGGCCATAGAGTTACAAATGTTATTGTATGCAGTAAAGGCGAAAATCAGAGTTTCATTATGGTTTGTAAATAACTTTACCTGTATTAAATACAGTAAAGCTTGTAGTTTGTACTTAATAATATTTGTGAATATCGTTTAGTAAACCCTGATTCAACGGTTACTTCAATACAAATAAAAATTAACATAATAATAAGGAAAGTAAACAAAAATAGACCAATATTATATATTTATACTATTGGTCATAATAATAATATTAAAATATGGATACTATAGTATATCTATGGTTTTATGTTTGTAGTTATAGCTGGTAAATTCCAAGCTGCAAATGTGAAATGAAATATTTGTTAAAGGTACCTACTATATAATATTATTGCAGACAAAAGTAGGTTTTTAATCGTTTTATTTTCTTAGATAATATATGAAACCTAAAACTAAATTGAATGAAAATTAATGTTAATGTCGTTAAATCAAAATAATAAATAAATAACCAAAACCAAGAGGTTAAACAATATGGATATTTTAAGGAAGGAAGTGAGATTCTTGCAATATAAAAATAGGAAATTGACATTTAGAAATTTAAATTGATCATTAAAATAACGAATCGAGCTTACAAAAAAAATAAATATAGAACAGTTGATAAATGTAAGTAAAATGCGTGTCTACTTACTATCTCTTCGTTGTACAAAAATAGTTTAAAATAAATAATATCCTTTTAGGAAGACGGCCGCTTGTTGAAATATGGTCTGCGAAGATATATTAGGTAGGTACTCAAGCAAAGTGATTATTTTCCCCAAAATAATAGCTAATATAATATGCATGTTTGAAAATAATGTTTTGTAGACCATAGGTGGTTACTATATATATTGTATAAAATATGTATAACAATATAACTAATTCTATTTTTACGAAGAATATAGGTCATTGTATAGAAATATTATATTAAATATATATCACAGCGTAATAATTTGATGATAAACACAAATCGGAACTTAAAAATATGAGAATAATTAACAGATAGAATTTTAATTAAAACATAAAATAGATAGTAAGAATCATTCAATTTTATCTTTAGCAAAATAATTTTATTTGGAATTCATACGATATTTATTTGTGAGAAAATAGCAATACATTTTTCCAGATACGCTATTATTAAAAACCCAATCTTAACTGCCATCTTAATACTTTGTCAAAGAACAGCAAAATTCCGTCAAAAATGGTACCATGATACAATTGATAGTGACAGTATTATTTTAGACTCAAAATGTATAAAGAGCTTTATTAACTTTATAAATCATAAATGTCAAACTAAAAATACAAAATATTATAGGTGACGGGGAAATTGGATTATCGGTTTTTTCTTTTAATACTTCCAAACGGTATTACTATCGAAGATAGCTTTGACCACAAATAAATACTTACTCATAACTAAATAAATATGGGTTTGTCGTACTCGTACATTACTTTTTACTAATAATATATTGTTAAAAATAAAAATCACTATGATTAAATTATTTGGATACATACCTCATTCTAAATTTTAAATTATTTCATAAAAATAATAAGACTAAATGTTTTTCATTAATTTATTAATAATAAATTATATCTATGTTCTGTAAATGACAAACATCCCAAAATCTACCAAAAAATGATAATATTATATTGCATTTCAATAATTTTCATGACAATTAACATTTTTTCAAGTGGATAAATATAATTTAATTACTTCTTACTACTTTAGTCAATGGTTTTAAGTAAATAAATTAGTCGGACATGTTTTGTAGTTACCCAAATAATACTTAAAAATTATAGGAAACCACTGTTATCATACAATATTGCATTGGAAAAATGTAGTAGTTAATGACTCGTTATTACGTTACTCTCCACTAGGTTTAGATAAAAAGGACACTGAGCAGTACGATTAAGTACACCGAGTCAGTCAAATTTCACCGGTGAGGTAGAAACAAGTATCCCCAAATTCTACACTATGAAATCTTATTTTTCTGGTTTATTTACTATATGTAAGTCATAAGTATTAATTGAAGTAATGTAATATAATTGGACTTGTAAAACACACCTCAGAAAACATTATTAATATCACATTAACAACCCAGTTCAGAAGACCGATTCGTGTAATAGGAATTAACCAACTAACACATTATCTTTAACTGTATAGCAGAGGTGGCCAAACGGTCGATCGCGATCCCCCTTGTTAGAATTTATTTATTATTCTTATACATTTGTCATTTAGTAGATACAGTTATTAAATAAATATATTTTGGAGTAACCTGTTATTGTACCCAATAACTGTCTCTAATAATTCAGTAGAACACCTATTTATAGGGTTCCACTACAAGAACACTAATTATGTTGTCTCCAGTGTATATATTCCTCCTTCTAGTCCCCCTCTCCTATATGAATCTCACATGGAAACGGTTGAATCCTTAATCAATGCGAACCCTACAAATACATATTTATTCTGTGGTGACTATAATCTACCTGGATTATCTTGGTCAAACGACTCTGATGGACTAAATTTTTCCTCAACCTCTGGTTCTTCTGGCTCCTGTGTTCCCGAAACCTTCGCTTCCTTAAACTTTTTTCAGCATAATTCTGTCCTCAACTCTTCTCAATCCACACTTGACCTAATATTTTCAAATATTGCAAATATCTCTGTCGAAAAGAGTCTCAACCATCTCGTTCCCTGTGATTCCTTTCACCCAGCTTTAGAGATTTCACTTTTAAACATCCCTCATATACCCTTTGTAAATAACTCCCATACATTTTTTGACTTTCGCAAGTCTGACTATCCAAAAATAATTTCTTTCCTAAATTCTTTCAATTGGTCCTCAACTTTACTCAACCTTGATGCTAATTCTGCAGCTTATTGCCTGTATGATGCCTTACACTACTCTATACTCAACTTCGTTCCCGAAATTCGTTTTACTCCTTCAAAGTTTCCTCCCTGGTTCACAAAGGAATTAAAAACATTAGTGTTCACTAAAAAACGAGCACATGCCACTTTCAAAGCTACACACAACCAGCAGGACTATTCTGCTTTCTCTAATTTACGTGCACAGTTTAAATACTTGTCCAGAAAATGTCACAATAATTACCTAACTCATATTGAATCCCAAATTAATAGCAACCCAAAATCTTTCTGGAAATTAGTACGCATGAGTCGTTCAAGCTCTGGTCTACCAAATGTCATGCATCTAGACGCTCAACAATACTCAGGTAAGGAACAAATAGCTAACATGTTCTCCATTCACTTCGCTTCCGTTTACAAACCATCTAGTAGCTCTGCCTTACCTAGTACCCCATTTCTTTTTCACCAATTGCCTAGTAACTGTCACTTTTCGGTTTCCGATATAGAAACTAAATTAAAAACCCTATCAACCACTACAAGTGCTGGTCCGGATGGTATTCCTGGTTCTTTCTTAGCTAATATCAAATCTGTAATTTCAGTCCCCCTATGGATAATATTTAGGCGTTCACTTGATGACGGTATCTTCCCTGACATTTGGAAATTATCTTCTGTCACTCCTATCCACAAAACCGGAGATCGTGATGACATCCGTAATTACAGGCCTATATCTGTTCTAAGTCATCTTGCAAAGCTCTTTGAATACCTAGTTGTCCGTAGTATCCAATCTCCAGTTAACTCTATTCTTATCGACGAGCAATATGGCTTTCGGCCTAATAGATCCTCCACTCTCAATAGTATGGTATTTAACAACTACACTTTACAGGCTCTTGAAAACCATTGTCAAGTGGATGTAATTTTCACTGACATCTCCAAAGCTTTTGACCAAGTAGACCATTACATTCTCATTGACGTTCTTTACAAAGCAGGCTTCGGCGAACCGCTACTATCTTGGTTCAAATCATACATAACTATGAGAAAGCAATGGGTAAAAATTTTAGATTGTCGCTCAAGTTTGATAAACGTTACCTCAGGGGTACCTCAAGGTGGTCATCTTTCTCCAATTCTATTTGCTATTTTTATTAACGGCTTGAATTCTGCTCTTAAGCATTGCCGTTTTTTGGCTTTTGCTGATGATGTTAAATTATTTTCATGCGTCAACTCCATTGATGATTGCATACGCCTTCAGAGTGAATTCAATTGTTTATCCACCTGGTTAGAGAACCATGGACTATACCTCAACATCAGCAAATGTCAGATTATGTCCTTTACTAGACGCCAAGCTACTATTCTATTCGATTATTCTCTTAATAACCATTCCATAACGCGAGTTACTGTAAAGAAAGATTTGGGTATCCTTCTAACTTCCAACTTAGACTACCACTCCCACATTGAGCACGTCACCTGTAAATCTTTAAAGACATTCGGTTTTATAAAACGCTTCTCTTCTAATTTCAATCTAACCTATTCTCTCAAAAATTTATACTGTGTGCTTGTAAGGCCGATAATAGAATATGGTTCCATTCTTTGGGATCCTTATACAACCTCTGACTCTTCCCTACTTGAGCGTGTTCAGCGTAAATTCCTTAATTTTGCATCCTTTTGTCTTAATATCCATCATGAACCTCACGATTATTCCCCAGTCTTACACCACTTACAACTTAGTAGTCTTTCCGATAGAAGAGTTTTTGCCAACATTATCTTCCTAAATAAACTTACGAATGGTACCATAAATGCTCCCGAGCTTCTCGCTGAGGTAAACTTTCGTGTTCCAAGTAGGTCTTCCAGGCTAACGGCCCCCTATTACGTTCCTCGTCACACCACTAACTATGGCCGAAACCACCCTATCCACCGAATGATGCGTTTAGCAAATGAGAACCTCTCGAGTCTTTAATCTTTAGTCTTTGTTTTATATCAATATTATTATAATGTTTTGTCTGTATCTTATTCCATTAACTGTACTTTGGGCTAGTCCCGTAATGTAAAATAAATAAATAAATAAATAAATAAATAAACTGTATAGCAGAGGTGGCCAAACGGTCGATCGCGATCCCCCTTGTTAGAATTTATTTATTATTCTTATACATTTGTCATTTAGTAGATACAGTTATTAAATAAATATATTTTGGAGTAACCTGTTATTGTGAAATGGCATTTTCTCACATGAAAGTTAAAAAAGCTGAATACGTACCGAGCTAACAGCGTCTTTGTTTGACAGTTAGCGACTATTACCGAGATTATAATAATTAACTAGCCATGATATGAAACGACACGCTGCTTCTATATGAACAGTATGTTAATATATTATTTAGAAATTTAATGTGTAACACTCATCTTAGATAACTTTACACTTTTATTTTATTATTTATATAAGTATGTTCATGATGAATATAAAATAATATTTTTACATTACTCGTCGATCCTAAATGAAAAAATATACCTTTAGTAGATCTTAATCAAAAAAAGTTAGGCCACTCCTGCTGTATAGGATTAAGTGTAAATTATCGACGTCTCATTTATTCGAAATAATCCACTCAAGTAGCATAATATAATACCTTTAAATAAGCTCTAATTTTGTTTTTGAATCATGTTTCTGTTAATCTAGAACGCACCTGGGATTCACCCAATAGTTAATTATCGGATTTACTATCAAATTGTATGTAAATATAACCAGAAAAAAAAATCAAACATCAGTTGTATAAGTTATGTTCATACATATTTTCCCATAATATTGTAATTAATAATGTTATGGTTAATATTTAATTGTTGTAATATGTAATTGTTTAATATGTTTACCTAGTCTTTAAATAATTTCCTTAATTTGATTTGCTTATAGGATAAGAAGTTTAACCAACGAGATAAAATTTTTAAGATACAAAAAATATAAATCAATATTTTTTTTTCTTTTAACAAGGATTTTACATGGCGAAGTTTCGACTTACAATTGTTTTCATCGGAATGCAAAAGTACGTCAACTTTAACTCATAATATAATTTAGTCATTAATTTATAAATCACATTTATACAATCTTGGATAACGACTTTCACTGAGAACGATGGTACCCGGGTATACTACGATGAGACGAAAATATATCACATTCAATCCAGGGAACAAATGAGTGTATTATTTTAATAATCTTGGTTAAATTTAGATGTCCTTATCAAATTTTTATCAGATTACAGGTCGTATTGATAAAACTCAAATTATGAGAATATATAATTTTAATATTTTATTATATGAATCATGCATTTATTTTTAATAGAAGTTATTGCAAAATTGCGCTTAGATTATACATAGAAAAATATCGATGGGGAAATATTATACAATATGAATTAATATTAAGCCAATTTATTATTGAGATTATCCATGGTGTACGCATATCTATCACAAAATGTAATGCAATTTTTTTTATAGGTTTAAAGTACAACAATAATACTATATCTTTACATAATACTGATAAATTTTGAACTATTTAATTTTAAAAAATTTTTAAAATCATTTAAATGTTTTATTACTTTGGACATCCCTCTATCATTCAAAATTCCAGTAGGTAGGTACCAATTTTTGTTGCAAAGTAGTTGTTTTCAAGATAGGACTTAAGACATAGGAAGCAAGAAAGCCTGGAAAAGACATACAAATAGGTATGGTAGGTTAATATATTTTTTATCCAGCTTATAACCATTAAGCATATAGATTTGATGTATGGTAGAATGCTTGTTTTTAAATCCTTATTGGGTTAATGGGATATATTTGTTTATAATTTATTATCCAATAGTTTTAATTTCCCATTTAGTTCTCTACCCATAATTGTGTAGCATGCAGCTATCAGTATTCAGTAGTATCAGCTAATCACGACCTATGGGTATTATGTACGTGATGCATAGAAATAATGTGATGTATTCATAGTATTTGCAATATGTGTACTAATAATTATTAAATGGGGTATACAAAATAAAATAAAACGAAATCTAAATTATACGCTTCACCTACATTCTATAATTTTACAACCACTTTCGACTAATTCAGTGTCTATTGCGTAGTGTTATGTGCAATTTATGTAACATATTTGTCTAACACAATTAATAAACGCGCAATGAGAATATTGCGCGTTTATTTGCACCTATTATAATTTTATTGTCTGTACTTTAGGGTGGATATATAATTGAAAAAAAATGATGGGCTAAAAACAAAAAATATTCATCAATAACATTAATAAAAAAGGGCTAGATTTGGATGGGGCATGAAGTTCAAGGAAAAACATGTGTCGTTGTGTCATATAAACTTTTGACCGGCGAGCAACCACTTATTTTTTTCTCACATAGCTCAGATAAAAGGATTTTTGTCATCAATTTCTGTATTTAGTCTTATGGTTTATATTAATCTTATCTCAAGTACTGAAAAAATAATCTTCCTAGCCATCGTGATATAACTCTTATCAAAAACTCACTGTATTTTTCAACATTCTCCATCTTAAGATCCCACCGTATGCTTCTATTATTTCATACTCTAATAAATGATAGTATCCAAGTACATAAGTAGGTACCTAATAATTCTTAAAATATAAAATAGTTATTTAAATGTCTTTCCAATCTCACTTCATAAATTTATTATACTCTCAATTTTTCTTATTTTCACTGTGTTCAATATTTACCATGGTCTACAATTATATCTCTATATCAGTAGTTTTAATTATCGGTATAACACCATAATAAGAATACTTTAATTTTGTACCTTTATATTGTGTATCTAAATCGATGGTTTTGTTGAAAATTAACTTAAGGGGTCTTAAAAGTTTTTGCAAAACGTTTACCTAAGGATAAGTATAAACAACACGATTTTCAACTATGCGCTTATTGGTAAAATACGAACAGACTGATAGCTCAAACATTGTATTATGATATTGTATGTATGTTCTTCGTTTATGAATAATAGTTTTATTTAACTAGTTGATTCAGTGATTTTAAATATTGTAGGTCTTTGTAATATTTAAAACAGCCAATATTTATCGAGCAATAAATTAATCATATTATGCTTACTATACATCATACAATCTGTTAACTCCCAACTACTAAATACTGTTCTATATTTTTACAATTTCAACTAAACAATACACGAGGAAAAAGATCTTCTCAGTTTTATTTTTTCATAAAATCCAGACAATGACCAACACAAAATTGTAAATAAATAATATAGATATAAAATGGCCATGTTTTCTCTTATTCATTAAAAATTCTTATTCAATATAAAAGCTAAAAAACATTTAAATAAATAAAAATAATTAAATGTAAAAAAAAATATGCGTCATTTAGGATTTTAAAACTTTCATAAATTGGTCGTGTCAAAACATAATAAAAGGTACAACAGAAACAATTGATGATATATTTTTACTGAAAAATTAATACAATACAATATTATGAAATATTATAAAACATGTATACTGATAAAAATTAATAAATCAAAACAATTAAGTCAAAAAAAACATTACTGTATTTTAATTCCTAAATTCCTAAATTACTAAATGTTAAACAAATCAATATTATATTCATCTTGAGTATTAAAAAATAAATTTACGTATTATTATAATAATACATTATATAATAATAACAAATTTTGAAAAATATTAGATTGTGAAATATTTAATAATTTGATTTATCGTGTTATTAATATAATAATATTGCCATAATGTTACTTAATTAATTAACACAGACAGTTCAGTCTTGTTTATATTAATTTATATCTTATGATACATGGTATAATGAGTGGGGTTGTGGAGAACAAATAAAGAAAATCATATTTAAAACAAATAAAGAAAAAAAAGGTCAAAGTTAAATTATGGTTTTCAACGTGCATACTATAATATGTCATTACATGGTGAAAAACCATTTATAATAAAATTACGCTATAATTTACATTGTAAGTATTGAGACCAAAGTGACCCGAATTGATATCGTAGGAATAACTACACGGGTAATTATAGTACCTTTAAAGCTATAACCTATATAATTCTGTATTATATACCTGCACGTGAAAACTATACAGTCAGCAAACGAAATTTCGCTGAATATTTCAACTTAATATTATAATAGAACTCTGTGTAATATGTCTGATTAAGAATAATAATATTTCAATAACATACGTCAAATGCGCCTTTGTTCGTCAGAAACAAAGCCCTTCACATAGACCTCAAAGTTTTCACAATTAAAAGCAACACGTCACTGCAAAATATCTCTATCAAATTTTTTACCAACTAAATCACTCAAAAAGTGTGCAATACTTTCAAACTAAGTGACAAGCTTACTCTCCATCGCACCATCATGTTATTATAGGTAGGTACCTAACTATATTATTTTTTATATTATACCCTATTCTATGTATCATATTTTATTCCATATGTATCTATGTAGGTATATTCATGTAAATAATGTTATAATACCTATATATTATCAATTGTTAAATTACCAAAAAAAAAATCATGTTATCAATAAGTTAGATGACTATATCAGGAAAACTTTATTATAAAAAAAATTAACATACGTCGAAGTGGTGGTTGGCCACAGCCTCTAATAATGTGTGCGATGCTTCAAAAACTAAGGAAAAAAAAAACAAAAGAAGATATATTTATGTAAAAAATGTCATAACTACCGTGGCGGGTATGGCCTCCGCAGTGGAAAAACTATCGAAATGATAACGCACGAAGTCTAAGTGGTATATATTATATAGTGTTGTCCTATACAAACGTAACTGGTAATTTTTTTACCACGGTATAAATCGTATACACGTTGACCACACATACAGTTCGCAAGACAAAAGCCCACGCGTCATTATAGCCATTGTGCAGTCCACGCTGATCCGCGTTTACCGAATGTAAAAAGTTTTCGGAAATTCCTACGTTTTCTTTTTTTTGTATACTCTAGAGCGTAACGACACCCTTACCACCCCGTCATTGGCCACTGAAATTGGAAAACTTTTGTGCTGTTTCTTTCGAATATAAGTAGCGCGCGAGCGTTTATATATATATATATATATATATATATGTATTGTTATTAATTATATTGCCCACCGTAACTTGTTGGCACGACTGAATAATTATTATTGTTTACAGTTTGAAAATTGATTCTTGTGTCCGACGAAATCCGTTTTTGGTTTAGTATTGTTGTTTATATTCAAAGAACAATGTAGTTACTTTAATTATAACAAATACCATACAAGTATACATCATATAGCGACAGTATACATACACGAATTCGATTTGACACAACTATAATATGTCTATATTAATATACTCTATACAGTATAGTATACAGAGTGTCCCGTGAGGATTTACTCATTGTTTTATCTACTGAAATAATGGAAATATCATAATTCTGTTTTTTTTATAAGAATTGTAGGGACAATATGACTACAAATATATAATATTTTAATTAAATTTAATGTTTTGGCAAGAAAGTTTAAAAAAAATTATTTAGAAGTTATTTAGAAATTTTACAGAGTTCATTTTTCTGAAAATGTTGACGTTTGAATATTTTATTATTATGAACCTCATGAGTTAAAATATTTATTTTTAGTTTTAAGAACAGTTTTTTATTACAATGTTGTAAGACAACAGAATATTATTAAATAGCTCTTATCAGAGAATGAGACAAGATAATATCAAAACCTTAAAAATAATGACTATGGTATTAATTTGCAATTTGCAATTTATCTCGAAACTAAAAAAAATATTAAAACTCGGGTGCTTAATTAAAATTAAATGTTGAAATGTCAAAACATTCAGAAAAATGAACTTTAAAAAAGTGTTGTATGCATGCTTTGTATCTACGGGTCTTTTAAATTAAATAAAATTATCATCACTCCATTATTTCAGGAGGTTTTTCAATGGATAAATCATCACGGACAACTATATAGACAGATGTGTATACAATACATAGTATATACACAAGATTGTCAAGATACGGGTACTATGTAGACAATAGATCGAATCACCACTCTCAATAATTGTCAGAACTAATTGTTGATCTGGGTCCAAAAGACGATATAATTAAAATATGATAGTCGCAATCGTGACAACTAATATCGTCATAGTATAATAATATAAGGTTTATCTGAATAAACATAAACGCGTATCTAGAGTCTAGACCCTAGCATTTGGAAGCGTCAGCGTCAGTCTCACCTAAAACTATTTTTATATACTTTTTTTTTTCTAAGAGCATATTATTATAGATACTTGAAAATGCTTATTTTTTGTAAGTAGGTAAGGTTTTTTCCATTGACCTTGTTTCCGCATACACTAGTTATGTATACGCGCCACCATAATAGGTATCGGCATCATCGATTATACTATTATCGTTAATAATATAATATGCATAGGTAATATACGTAGAGCAAACAGACGTTTGTTAAAATGTAAGCCCACCGTAAATATTATATTAAATATTTCATATCGGTATAATATTGTGTAAAAGTTATTGATAATGTATTAACCTTCGAAAAATATCGTTGTTGATGCACACCATGTCCCCCAAATCGGTTTCGTTCTGTCCGCACTGTGGCATTATTTTCTCGTCGTCGTTTCGTGACTCGATTATTATTGTCCACATTGTTAGCGGATTCTGCACGATTTTTCAACCAAACCGGAAATATCCCCCCTGCACAGCATAAAATATTATGTATATATATATATTATTTTTTACAGGACATAATGTTATAGCAAGTTGATTGCATATATTACTATCGTATAAAATATAGAACGTCTGTAATGTGTATATGGTACGCTGATTATTGGCGTGTACGGCCATAACAACGCGTCGCAAATGATATCGTTCGTAGTCGTAACCTTTCGAATTTGAATCCGTTCTAATTTTCGGGCACTTGGCCGGCACATTTCCATAGTATTATTATTATAATTTATATAATAATATTATAATTTATAGTCGGCGATGGTGGTGCGACAACAATAGCCGTGAAGGTTCCATAACCCCGCGGGCGCGTATCACTCCCGACCACCCACTACTCCCCACTCCCCCCCAACCACCCACGACGACCGACAGTATTGTCCGTTTCGTGGGAGTATTGAGTACCTACCCAAAGACGGGGAAAAAAATACGAACGGCACGTCACCGTTGCCGCAGCGACACGACATTGATTTTGGAATTCGGTTTAATCAAAATATTCTCATCGACCGACCCGGGCTCGGCGATATAATAATATCTCACCGCGTCTTCGACGCCGCAAAAGTGTTTTACTAAAACAGTATCTATTAGAAAGACACGAAATTATTATAATATGATGATTAATTATTGTATATACCGTTTGGCTTATCTCAACTCGAAATATAATGATTTTAACCGTACGCAATGTTTTAGTTTTAAATTTTATATTGTTGTATTATTTATGTGTGTATACATAATATATATATATGTATTGTTTATTGTTTTGCCATATAATTTTGAAAACTATTATACTAAAACAGTATATTATAACTTATAAGGACACAACATTATTATAATATGTGATTTATAGTTTGTACTTTCTGGTTTATCTCAACTCGAAATAAAATTATTTTAACTGTACCTACGCGAAGTTCTTGTATTAAATGTAGTTGGGTAGTTTTAAAATGTAGACTTGACAGTCGAGTATAGTGCCGTATAATATGCGGTTATATTATAATATTATGTACGTGGCCAAAAACGTGACTTTCGACTCATCCCGTATATATATAATATAGTTTGATTTCGTTGCTAGGAATGTAGGTACGTAATATATTTTTCACATTTGTGCAATTTACGGTGTTTGGTTGAAAATAGTATAATTATTATAATTAGGTGCCTACCTGTTCGATAATAACTATAATTTTTTTTTTGTCACTTAATGTATACTATTACATGGGTAACAGTGCATGGCCTCGTCTATATATTGTTACTTTTATAATGCTATAGTGGTCAATACGACAACGCTCATCGTGACCGCACGTAACACGTGCACGAAATTTCGGCAAGATTAATTCCATTTGATATCGAAATCACATTACAGTACATTGTAATATACGACCCCGAAACCGATGCATTATTTTCTAGATAACAATATGTGTACAATTCACCGGATCTACTGCTAAAGAGCAATATTTCCGGGACCACTGATGTGCTTTCGCATTGTAATACATCACCATACTGTTGCACTTGAGTTGAATCACAATAACTCACGCGGAGCGCAAAGTTTGAATTTGAATTTTTAACCATACCCCGTGAAGAAGAACAAAAGCAACAAATTATACTCGTATATTATGTTCTATGATTTATATCACTTATTATGCTTCGTACGTAAATGTCGAATCATTATAATATTTTACAATCACGGTGTGGCATGTACCTATGGGCTATGAACGAATTTGTAATATATTACAATTTTATCAATACAGGAAAACAAAAACGTTTTCCGAACAAACGTGTACCATACTTATATAAATCGGAGTAAGAAAATAATCGATACAAACGCCGAGAGCATTAGGTAAGCCGTTTGCCCCTTTTACCTATAGTCACATCATAAAAAGGATCAACATTAATCCAAGATTATAGGATTTTTTACTTTGCGTTAAATTATTATTTAAATGATAAATAAAAAGTGGAATTTAAAAAATTGAAAACAATCATGGAGTTTGGTCTACGTATTTTAGTCAACCGTAAAATATGTTGATGCAATTAAGAACAATGAACGTTTTTAATTTGGTCTAACTTAAAATTGGACTTATACTATAAAATACAATGGGGAAAAATTGTAACTTATAGGATTATCTTTAGAATTACTCATATCAACATTTTTCTAACATATCCTCCATTAACACCGTATGCAACAAAATACTGCTGTTTTCATATATTATATTTTATGGGATGGTATAGATTGCAAATTCGGGGAAACTGGAAAACTGCAATGAGATAAATTACCACTTCTCTAAATACAAATTCTAGACTCGATTTCCGATCACCTTTTTGGACTTCATGAATTTTTTGAAACTTTTTCCCTGGGAAAATAAAGTCTATTAAAAAAGAACTTGGTATCTAAAATCTACTTGACTTTGTTCCGAAACTAAAAAGTATAAGCTGAACCTGTTCAGTGGAGCATTTCATCTATTCAAAGAAATAAACAACAATAACAATACATCTATGAAGTGTGAAAATAATATTAAAAGCGAATTTACATATATTTTAAGAATATACAACTTTTCTTAAAGTTATTAAAATGTAATGATGTGATAAGATAAATAAATTGTACTTTATAAAAATAAACGCTTAAAAAAGTTTCAAATTAAATTCTCTGTATTTTGGCAACATATTGGTAGTACTTACTTATATTTAAAACGAGCTATAGACGCATATTAAACTGCTAACACAAATGTGACAATTTTTCGGTATGAAATTTATTATAGTAAAAAAATTTTACTGAACAAGTATCAATTGTATTTTTTGCTTGGAATACGATAATTGTATTATATTAATATGTTTTGTGTTTGACAGCGCTGAGGAATGTTAATTTGCCAATATTTTTAACCAATTATTTTTGGCATTTTAAACGTGAAAGTTAAGGAGTTTAGCAGTAATTTTGTACTAGCATTATCGCTGTGACTAATCGGGAAAAAAAGCTTTAAACTTATGCTTTCAAGTACAAGGAATTCGTGTGGATCTAATAA
The DNA here is from genome assembly GCA_027563435.1 of Nasonovia ribisnigri. NCBI lineage: Eukaryota > Metazoa > Arthropoda > Insecta > Hemiptera > Aphididae > Nasonovia > Nasonovia ribisnigri. The sequence goes on along the minus strand of JANEHU010002842.1, from coordinate 5,055 downwards.
CATTTAACATACCTAACGTGGCTACAAAAACAGTTTAATCGCCGTAAAATCCAACCACGCGAGTATAATAATTAAATAATTTAAATCATTATAACTTTATACTTAACAATTGCAAACGATTGGGAATTCTTCGAAATACTTTTAGTGCGCATAATTATTAATTATCAACAGCAGTAATTATAATTTTGTGTATATGAAAAAAAAACACTGATTGCTATGGTGAGCCATTGACTAAATTATTATGCTGCAACTTAAGTTTAAAAACCCAAAACGAGAGTAGAATTTTGTCACTTAACTATATTAACAACTAGATATCATCACTCAACTATATTAAAATAATAAAAAAAAAATGTTTTTGATTTCATTCATAAATTATTTCAAGTGCGATTTTTCTGAAAAATCAATAATATGAGTGTGTTTGTGTTGATACCACTTGTGTATTATTTTTCTGTGAATATTTGAAAAACTTCTAAGCTGAAAAGTTGTAAAGCTATAATACAGGAATAAGCTATTGAAAAGCGAGATGTAAGATAATATCTTAAATATTTAATTATCGGTCACTCAATTATAATTAAAATCCGCTAACATAACAAAACTTGTAGATTGAAAAATCTTAACGCTTTTGTCCGGGAATAATTATTAGTCTATTGAAAAACGAGATGTAAAATACATTTATTTAATAATTAGTAGTTAAAAAATAATTAATACCAAAATACATTATGATGATTTATTAGAATAATATTATACTAATATACCAATATATTTTGTTAAAAATAAAATAAATATTAACAGATAAAAATTGCAGAATACCTATGATATATTGAAGTGATTACAACTTAATATAATTAAATAGGATATCCACTTAATTTATATCTGTTTAATTTGATATATATTTGATAGGTAATTGTATTATTTAGATAGATACCTATATTACCTACGTTAGTATTAAAAAACATAAGTAAAGGTAACATTTTATTATTAGAGACGTATTTTAGATGGACCATATTATTATTAAGCACGGTGTAATAAAGAGGACTGAAAATTATAATTGTCTAATCAACTGTATTCTGATCATTGAAGAAAAAAAAATGTGTATAATATACTATAAGCTGGTCCTGTATGGCGTTGTCCACTTTTCTGTCACAAATTAAATATCCGTGGATTTACCTCTTCTTAAACTCTGTTATGTTATGTAAACTACTACTGAAGATTAGAATACACGAAGTTATATTGAAAATGACTTTTGATGGCTCTCAATTTCACTGAACTTTCCTATCCAGCCCCTTACTTGTAATCTGCAAAACCTAATATAAGTTGTCTGGCACCAAAATATGAATTCAATTTCTACCATATATATTCATTAAAATATGCACAGAAGTATAGAACTACACAGAATATATAAACGATTTCAACTATGATGTGTTTAAAATTGTTCTTATATACTATATTGATAATGACTTGATAAATTGTATTTGTTCATGATTTTGATAGTAAAAATATTACAAAACAATATTAACTTTCAGGCCTGGAGTGATACACTGCATATACTTTTGTAAATAATTGTAATAAAAGTAATAAATTCAAATAATTTAAAATAATATGCCAATTCAATATTGAAATTTCTAATTGATTTTATAATAGTTAATATTTATTGTACCTATATTATCTTTATAATCGACTTATCAAATTAATTAATTATCTCATATTATCAAAAATCAAAATAAATAAATCAAAATAAGGGGATAGGCAACCCATACTGAAATAATTGAGCACTATCGTGTTCCCAGAAATTAAATAAGCCTCCCGTATTCTAATCTGCAGTATTTGATGTAAGCTGCGCAGATTCTGTCCTAAAATACATAGAAGTATCACTGCGCCAACAGGCGTTTCGCTTTGATAATCATAATTATTATTAAAACCGAATAGCAACCATTTACAAACAAATATTTCTATTCGAAATCTCAAAATCACTGTTTGAGCACCTCCCCGGGTTGGACCTCTAATTTACCCTGTTTAAATTAGCCTATGTTAATCAGGGATAATGTACCATTCTAATTGTGGAAGAATTTATGAAATCAGTCCAGTAGTTATTGAGTTTATTCGTTACAAACATCCAAATATTTACTTTTTAAAATATTAAGTAGTTATAGATTATATAGATAAAGATATAGATTATTGACATTTCAAAACAAATTTGACTGAAACTAAAGTTGACTATTTATTTTATATGTATATATTATAGCCGATGTCGTGCACTTTGTTGCCCTTAAAAAATGACAACTCTTGAAAAGATTTTACGTAACTCGATTTCGTTTTTTACGTAACTCGCTGCAGTAAATGCAACTCAGCCACCCTGGTAGGCAATGTGCGATAGTTTGATTATATGCATGGTGGTACCTGATCTGTCCGAATAACCAATGGCAACCACTAATAAATAAATACTAATTTCTGCTAATTATTTCTCCTATAACCAATAGCAACCATTTACAAACTAACATTAACATCGTAAATCTCAGAATCCCTATTTAAGCACTTCCTCGGGTTTAAATTTACCCTTTTAAGTTAGCCTGTGTTTCTCAGGGATAATGCGGCAATCTAATGGTGAAAGAATGTTTAAAATCGGTACAGTAGTTTTTGAGTTTATTCGTTACAAAAATCCAAACTTTTCCTCTTTATAATATTGAGTAGGAATATGGATGTACCTATCAAATTAAAATATGGTAGAGATATTGAGTAAAACAAGAGTTATATTATATAGACAGTAATCATATTATATTAATTGTCAGTAGTGCTAAAAACATAATGTTATTTTTATAGAATGACAAATTATACTGATGACATTATAAAATATAATCGAATGACACTTTATACTTCTTAATATCTTTAGCGATCAATATTCACTTTCTTCAAACAACTGCATTATAGAATTTAACAAATTATTTGATATATTTGTATATAATATTATAATATAACATAGATAAGACAACTTGTTGGAAATTAGCTGAAAACAAATTATTAATTGTTGGCATTCCACTGCAATCAATAGTTCCACATTGCTTAAAATATATTCTGTAGGTAGCTATAGGTACTTGTATGCTCGCGGTAGTTGCAGCCTTAGACTGGTCACGTTCTGTGTTGAGGTAGATACTAAAACTTCCTACTTTATCAAATTTGGTTAGAAGTGTATACAAGAACCCATGATGTCTTTCGTTTTAAAAAAAAAATGTATATTATCATTTTTAACAGTAAGACAAGTTACGTATTCTCAGAAATTTTTTTTTTGAAATGAGTTTGAAAAAGTTTTAGCCAGAAGTTCTTTTTATAAACTATTTTAAAGTATTTTTTTCTTGAATTAAAACTTAAGCATAATTATTTAATTTAGAAGTTGTACGATTTTATGAATTTAAATCACCACTTAACTACGCGGTCGCCATTATTATGTATAAAAATAATAAGCATAGGTACTCATCGAGTAATTGGGTTCTAAAAATAGTAAAATAAAGTTATAAGTATAATATTAACATAATATATTTCTTAGATACCGAGTGAAAGAATATATAAATTAATTTTGCAATGTTACCTATTGTTTTCAAATTAGAATATACTATTTTATAATAAAAACACTTTTCTGGTAAGATGGTTTATTGCAGCTAAACAAATTATTACTTATTTAGCACATTTAATGATTACAAATTGCCATTTGATATTGTTCTTTGATTACCGTAACGTATTGTAAATATACGTTATTATTAAATTTTTTCAATATAGTTTCTATATTCTATACGGTGTGTATTTTTTGCCCATTTATTTAAATTCTGATATTACAAGTCACAACACACCACTATCCTGCTCAAAGGTGAGAAAAGTGAAAAGTATGACGCAAATTATATCACTGTGTGATGTCCATTAATAAAAAAAAACTTATAAGAGGTATGTATATTTTTATATTCAAAATCGACCTTATATATATTTTATTAATGTAAATATCGTCTTTTATAGTATTTTGTAATTTTTGAAAGAGGTGAGGTAAATATTGTAATGATAATAATATATTTTTTTTGTCATATAGGTAGTTAATGATTTAATAAAAAAATGTAATAATACTAGTTCAAATATAACATACAGTAAAAAAAATAAATTTATATCATAGGAAATTCTAATTATCAATGTTTGTTCAGCAAAAATAAAACGGGTTTTAAAAATAATATAAAATTGCATAAATTAACCATAAATATACAATAATATAAAAAATGTAACGCATAAAATATATACTAGTATGGTTTTCAACTATATAGCTAGGTACTGTTTTCGATTTTAATTTGAGAATGAATAAATGCATTCTACATTTTATTTCGATAGATCGTTACGGTTCGCCCAAATACTGAAAATTAGTAAATTTAAATTCAGCAGAAATACTTGTGCACGACACTCCTATTCCAATAACTACTGTGTATACACACACTTCAGTCGTTGAAAAAAATAAATGACCTTTACACAGGCGTGGCTGTTTGCATTCGGGTGAGAGGGAGTATTTTCTTATTTGTGGTTTTCGAGACTTCGCGCGTCGCCAGGCGAGCGAGTGCCAAATACGCCGGAACTCGCGATGCCTTGCCCGGGACGCAATAACTTTATTTAATAAATTTAATGACAACTGACAATGTGGACGGAATATACATTAGAGATTAAAATTTTTTCGGATGAAAATTAAACATTTCTTATTGGAGAACAACTACCGTTACGCTGTGTGTATGGAGTTATTACGTCTTAATCCATCTAGCTAACTTTACATTACGTCTTATTATAATTAAAATATCATACAGTGAAACTGTGTAGCAAAGTAACCGTACACTAAATTCACTAAGTCATTTAATTTTAAAATTAGTGACAACGTGGTACCATATAATTTTGTTATAAGTTTCAAATGAAATAATATCCAACTAATTATATAAATAAACTATGACAGTTACAATGAAACAGTTACAATAGTTACAATGATGTTTTACAAATATATAATTATAATATTACCTATCACATATATCATAATATATGAAAAGT
>JANEHU010002840.1:0-12607 GCA_027563435.1 Nasonovia ribisnigri | reverse complement strand
CTATCAGATTATAGCTCCTACTGCGCATGCGTTGCTATCACCGTTATGTACAAAGTGGTCGTTGCGCACGCTCGGTGCCCGGTCGCAGCGTGTTGTGTTACTGTTTTCCGTAATCGAATGATTTTCGAATTGGTTCCATGTGTGCATAATATACTACACTGCGCCCTGTTAACCGTGTGTGTTCGTTGTTTTTCTGCGACATGTGTTTGGCGCGTAGTCTTATGATTCGTACGGTCGTCGTCATTTCTTCGATATTATGAGCCGTTCATACACTTTGTTCTCTAATATCGTCGCTGTGGTAAAATCGCGGACTTACGAAACGGCTTTATCTTGACGTACACGTGATCGTCACCGCCGTGTGTTGTGCCGTCGCCATTTGCGTTTCGTCTGTGCGTACACGCCCGTCCTTTCCGGTTGGATTTATGTGTCTGCCTGACCGTCGCATGGTTGTAGCTGTCATTTACATGGATAAAAGGCTCATCCATTGGGATTTTATTTTCTATACACCTTGCCAAAACCCACCGAGTTAGTTGGTTTGGATGTATTAGTCATCGGAAGGTACGTCGTGTGGAGCAAAGGTGTCCAGTCAGCTGCCAGGTCAGACGTATCACAGCTATATTATTATTATTATTTTGTTAACACGACGATTGTTATCATTGTCTTGCGTATTTATTGTATTATTTTTTGTATTATCAATCATCATCGTGATTGACATTATTATTATAATTTATTAATCTGTTGTAATTATGCTAGGACTAACATAGCATTTAAGACGTTCTCAAATCTCATGTTATAATGTCTTTAAGCTGATATAAACAATATATTTATACAGTCCACTTTTTAAAAACTATCTAATTGGTTATTTTATTCATTAGTTGATAGTAGTATAGTATCCAGCATTACAAAAAACAGTCGAGATATAACCGTATTCGTTTTGGAATCTGGTAGGAATGATAATACAAATGCATTATCCGGATGAATTCATCATTATTACTTTTGATCATTGGAGGATTTTTCATAACTTCTAGCAAACTTTGATGAAATGTTGTTACTTTTGGCTTTTATTTTTAGGCTCGGAGGAACTCGTAGGCTCAGGAGTACTTATATGCTCAGAAGTAGTTGTATTTATATTGTCCAGTGAATCATTTATTTGTACAAAGCTATCTTCTTCTGAAACATTAGAAGCATTGTCTGTCTGGACTGTCCCAATGATAGTCGACGGTGTACAAATATTGCATGTTCTTCTAGAAATTTTATAATTATGTCAATTAAAATTTAATTGTTTAAATCAAAAAAAAAAAAATGAGAATTATATTGTACTTACAGTGCCAACAAATTGTATTTAAAATCAGACTTCCCAAACTGTATTGGAACAGTAGACGGGAAGCATATCCGTTGTGTTAATCCAAATAATGCAGGGTCACTATTTTTTAACTACAAAAAATATTTTTCCATTGTGCTGATCGCTGTGGTGGACTCTGATTATTGTTTTATTACTATTTATGTCGGTACATATGGTGAAGACAGTGACTCTACAATTTTCAAAGAGTGTCCATTCGGAAAAAAACTTTACTCTGAACAGTTGAATTTACCAGCACCTACTTGCTTACCTAATACAAACAACAGTCCACAGCCTTACGTCATAATTGGGGATGAAGCATTTGGCTTACATAGAAATCTTTTGAGGCCATACACCGGGCGAGGTCTTTCATTTAAACGAAAAATATTTAACTACCGCCTATCCAGAACTCGAAGATACGTTGAATGTGCGTTTGGTATATTGGCAAACAAATGGCGGGTTTTACATAGTGTTACATTAGTGTACTAACCTATGTTAGTTGAACCTAATTTTGTGGACGATGTGGTAAAAGCGTGCTGTATTTTACACAATTATGTTAGAGGTAGGGAGATGTATAAATTTGAAGACACTCTTTCAAATAATTTAGAAGATTTTCAAAATAGAAATTTAAGAGCTCGTCAACAAGGCATTCGGGAATATTTTTCTGAATATTTCATGAACTCGGGTTCAGTACTTTTCCGATATCGTTTTGTATAGCACTTTTTCAATTTTGTGTACAAATATACCTATAATAATCAATAACTTAACTTTATATTACATTTGAGTAGTATTAATAATAATAACAAATCTATCTTAAACTTTTGAAACTATTTTTATATTTTATATTAATATTTAATATTAAAATCAAATATAATATACATATATGCTTTTCTAAATTACAATATTGTATAAAAATAAAAATAAAACTATTATTTCTTGTGTATCTTGTAAAATGTCTATTCTAGAATAGGTATATATTATGTATACATACATATTTATATTGTCTATACTGTATTTTTAATAGTTGCACATAAAATATCATAGAAGATAACTTGTAAGTTATAAGTTATAAAGTTATAGCATAAGTTTTATTATGAATATTATTAATATGTATTACGATACGTGAATAATTAGAATATTAGGTGTGCATTCTTAATATTTTATAACTTTAGGTTATTACTTCATATTGTACAATACAAATTTATGAGTAAAAACAAAATTATATGTTAACCCCGTAATATTATTTAGTTGTTTTATTAATTATTAATTAATATATAAATTTAAAAAAAACTCACCACGAGCTTCCTGTTCCTTCTCTGAAAATGTGCCCCAAGTACTGAATATAACACTGGCTACATTGATCCGTGATTTTTGTTTGCTATGTTTATCCATGTATTCTTTATTGTTAGTTTTCCACAGGCATTCTTCTTTTTCAATTTCGTGAATAAGCAAACCGATGTCAATCATGTTAAAATATTTTTTTAAAAAACTTAAAACTTTAAAAATTGTTAAATTTTTAATGAAATGGAACCACCATAGTGTGTCGCGTGTCATTGAAAATAATGTCTGATAATAGTCTGACGTACTCCATTACATGGTATGCGTTTTCATCTCGCGTTTTTGACGCACGTCAAAACCGCTCTAGTGTGGCGTGGCCCTAAAAGTTGAATGGCTCGGAAAACCATTGGGAAATCAGTCAAATTTCTATTACTTGTCTCTGAACATTTCTAAATTTCGTCTCATCAACGTTTATATTTCGTAGGTACCATCCATTTGCTCGTACAACAAACATATTAATTAAAAGTTTAAACGTTGTACATATTCTGGTATCACCTGTATTAGATAATAAGTGGTGAACCAACTATACGCCTTTCCTTCGTACACTCTAAGCTAATGACTCTCTCTAGAATAAATTCAGATTAGCACTTGTAACTTATCGATGTACGGTAGTATCCGTTTGTCGATTCTACGTCCTTCCCCTAAAATTGGAAAGACTATTATGACTTCACAACCGTAGCGCTATTCAGCTTAAATAAACTTCATTGATTGTAGGTATGCTTGTCTGAGCACTGTTCCAATATAAAAGAAAAGAACGAAGAAGACCTGAAATAAAATGTAACTCGGGTTTTTCGGGGCGGTAACACTTTTTATTCAATTAAAAAAACCGTATATTAAACATTGCTGAATCCAAATCGTCTAGCCCGTACTACGACCGTCGCTTCACACGTACGATCTTCGTAGCTACGTTCTCGCCGAATCACTCAGCGACAACGGGATTGTGAACATAGCGTGGTGATGTGGGGTGAAATATATATCACGCATTTGATGAGTCGGGTGGCGGGTTGTCGGGTTGAGGTTCAGAGGACCAGTGGATAAGGGGTTAGCGGTTATTTAAAACGATGTATTACTGTTTTATATTAGTACCTATTTTTGAACGACACTGATCCATAAATCGGTAGATTTAACTTGTCCGTGTCTTTGACTACGCGTCATCCGTAGTCCGCTTTACCCGTCGACCGCCACAGCAGCAAAAAAGCTTTCTGCCGGCACAAAGCATCCTACCAAGAGACGACAGGAAAGATCTGCGTTTTTTAATCTTCGGCTTTGTAACCATCTCATCGGCGACTGTCTCGTCTACACTTTTACTCATCACGTCCATGATGATAACTTACGTGATGACAACTTACTGCCATCTGTGCTGTCGTCGTCCGAAGACTCAGACCCAGATGACTGGAACCGACTCAGTTGCACATCTATTTCGTCCAACAGCGCGTCAAGTGATCCCGTAGATGAGTAACGAGCACGACAATTTTCGGATGAACCAACCACGTACACAGTCTCGGTTTGCCGTTCCAACACTTTATTGATCTCGTCTACAAGTTCATCGATCAACTCCATGGCTGCAGATATTACCACATCAATTTCACATACATTGGCAGATGAGACATTCTGTTTAAATTGATCCATGTCTTACACAAAAATATTTATTAATTATAACAAGTTATGAAAACAAAATAATAGGTAAAGAACTTTGTACGAGCGAATAATACAAGGTCGGTACAAACTTCGGACGTCAAATAACACAAATACAAGATTTGTATTTATTCAATAAGCATTATTCTAAACAATGAATAATATTTTCTCCTGGGCAACAGACTAAATGCATTATGCGAGTTTTGTAACTGTTAAATGTTAAGTAATAAATATTATCAATCGATATCATTATCGTGCAGATAGTGTTTATGATATATGGGTCGGGTAATAACACCTTTATAATACGGCACGGGTCACCAGTCCAGTCTCAACGACGCGTCGGAAACATTGCCGATCATTGCACGTCGTACAATTTATATTATTATTTCAATATTAATTATTAATTATTATCAATAAATTAATTCAATATTCAATATACAGTCCGCTAGTGTTTTACATTTTTTATTATTCAAATTATAAGCTGAGCCGAAACATTGGTCCTTCGAGCCGGATCAGAACGTGCACGTCAATTGGTACACACATTGTGTCATTGTGACCAATTTGACTTACAAGTCCATAATTGTATGATAAAATATCAAGGAAGAAGACAACTGACCAGGTGAGTGAGTCTAGCAATTTGGCACCTATTTAAATAAAAACGGCTTATTTCCATAATTTATATTATCCTGTCTTTGTATAAAAAATAAAAATAAATATTGTTGGGGAATATATATTTAAGTCTATATCCACATTATTATATCAGTAAAAACGGTAGATAGGGGGAAAAGGTCGATCATAATGCCTGATGAAAATAACGAATTGGCTGCTTTCGTTCTACGCCGTGGACAGATAAAAGCACAACTCACTCGTTTTCAGACATTTCTAAATGAGCCAAAGTCCAAGATCATAACGCAATTAAGATTAAGGGCTGAGAAAATCCGCGAAGCATGGAGCGCATTCGACGCAATTCAAAACAATATCGAAACGTTAGATATTAGTAATAATGACCAATTACAATATAGGTCTGCGTTTGAAGATCTATATTTCGATTTAATGACTCAAGTTGACGATAAGTTGTCGGAAACCAACGCGTCCGTACAAAGTCAACAAAAAATACAGGGTGATCAAATCGAAGTCATAAAAAATCATAATTTTCCATTAGTAAAACTCAAACCGTTAGAGATTCCTACATTTAGGGGAAAGTTCGAGGATTGGGTTACATTTCAAGATATATTTTGCGCATTGGTACACACAAATAAATCAATAACAGATATTGAAAAATTTTGTTATTTAAGAAATGCACTAGAAGGTGAAGCTAGTTCACTAATTAAAAATTTAGAAACATCGTCAACAAATTACGAAATTGCGTGGAGAATAATCACAACGAGGTACAACAATACTCGAATGTTAATCCAAACACATACGAAGCGCATATTCGATTTGGAGCCGATTAACAAAGAATCGGCCAGTAAGTTAAAAAACTTAACCGATTCACTAAATGCACACATTCAAGCATTAAAAGCATTAAAACATGATCCGTACGATTGGGGTGCATTGCTACTTCATGTAATTTATACAAAACTTGACACAAGTTCAATACGTCAGTGGAAGTGGAAGTGTTGAGAGACGACTTGCCGAGTGTGCAGTCAATGATGGAGTTCCTGGGAAAGAGATGTCAAATGTTGGAGTCAGTCGAAAATGCAAAATTGTTAGTATTCAAGCAAAATGACTCAAATTATTCGTCAACCAAAATCTCAAAATTTGGAACCTTGAAAAAAGGGGCATCGTCATTTCTAACAACGTATAAAATTAAATGTTATTTGTGTCAGCAACCGCACCCAATTTATAAATGTACTGTATTCCTAGCACTCGATATACCGTCCAGAAAAAGCAAGGTCAACGAGTTGAAATTATGCAGCAACTGCTTAAAAAAGTCCGACCATCAGGTTCAACAGTGTCCCGCGAGGAAATGTGGAAAATGTCAAAAACTTCACAATTCACTCTTACATCAAGAAAAAGAAGTCAGCTCGGAAGAAGAAAATATACAAGGTAACGGATCAAACGATGCAGTAGTGGTAGCGCATACTGTAGATGCCGCCGATACCGATAATCAAGTATTATTGGCGACGGCAATAATAAAATTATCAAGTTCCGCCGGCAGAAATATACACGGCCGAGCATTACTAGACAACGGGTCTCAAAGTAATTTTATTACGAATAATTTGGTACATAAACTTGGTCTCAAACGTCATAAAGTAAATATACCGATATGCGGAATAAGCGAGTCGAAGAACAATATAAAGTACAAAGTAACAGCTGTCGTGCAATCATTAAATAGTTCGTACGTAACGACAATCGAGTTTTTATTGTTATCGAAAATAACAGGTTCATTACCACATACACCTATACGCGCCGTAAGCATTCCCGAAAACATTAATGTTGCAGACCCTTCATTTAATTGTCCGGGCAATATCGACGTTCTTATCGGAGGTGATACCTATTGGGATATAATGTGTAATGAGAAATTAAAAACCCAAGACGGTCCGTATTTGCAAAAAACATTATTCGGATGGGTGGTTGTAGGCAAAACATCAACACAATTAAGTACAACAAAATTAAATTCGTGTCTACTAACAACCCAAAATCAATACCAATTGTTGGATAACAAAGTAGAGTTATTTTGGAAAATGGAGGAAATATCGTCGAAGCACAATTTCACGGACGAAGAAAAATCGTGTATAACACATTTTAATGAAAACCTCACTCAAAATGAGGACGGTAGATTTATAGTTAAATTACCGTTCAAAGAAAATTGTCATCAGCTGGGTAACTCATACACCTCAGCTCTACGTAGATTTCTATCATTAGAAAAACGGTTAATAAAGAATCCCGATCTATACATGAAGTATAAAATGTTTATGAGTGAGTACGAAAATCTTAATCATATGGAACGCGTTTACGATACGGGCAGCGATAAGCAGTTGATCGATTCCGCGAAATATTTTTATCTACCGCACTCATTTGTAATTAATGATCGTAGTAGAACGACAAAGTTACGTGTTGTATTTGATGGGTCAGCAAAGACTAATAGCGGTGTATCATTAAATGACACACTAATGAACGGACCAAAAATACAACCAGACCTGTTAGATATTGTGGTACGTTTCAGAACACATAAATATGCATTTTCGGCGGATATAACGAAAATGTATCGTCAGGTGTTAGTTCACGAAGACCATCGCGACTATCAGCGTGTATTATGGAGATCGGATCCAAATGATGAAGTAAAGGTATATAGACTATGTACTGTTACTTACGGGTTGGCACCAGCAGGTTTTTTAGCAATAAGTTGCATCAATCGTCTCGGCGATAAGACCACCAACACGAAGTTAAAAGAAGTAATTAAGAACGATTTTTGTGTAGACGATTGCCTTACCGGGGCAGATTCGTTGTTGGAAGCGATTGAATTGCGCAACGAATTAATTTCGATTATGCGAGGTGGGAGATTTGAACTGTCGAAATGGACAACAAATCATACAGACTTACTTCCGAATCATAATAAAAATGAAATAACGACCGTACCCATGGATAGGGAAAGCGTGAAAACTTTAGGTTTATACTGGGAGCCGAAAAGTGATTGCTACACGTATGTCGTACAAGTACCGAAAGTAAAAAGTGAAATAACAAAAAGACACATTCTTGCCGGCCTAGCAACGTTATTTGACCCATTAGGCTTAGTAGGCCCGATAATATTGGTGGGAAAAATTTTATTACAAAGTCTATGGCGTGAAAAAATCAGTTGGGACAGCCCAGTTCCACATCACATACAATTGGAGTGGGAAATATACAATAATTCTCTAAATGAGCTCAATTCATTTAGTATACCTCGGTGGCTGGGATCCGCCAAGGATAAACAAATAGAGATACACGGATTCGCTGATGCATCTATGAAGGCATACGGTGCGTGTATATATATGCGCACAATAGACACGGACGGCATCGTTAAATCGCAATTAGTATGTGCAAAGTCTCGTATCGCGCCAGTAAAGGTTATTTCAATCCCCAGATTAGAGCTATGTGCAGCGCTTCTCTTATCGCGTCTAATAGACGTAATTATACCTGCACTCAATCTGAATATATTACGACGATATTTATGGACGGATTCGACTGTCACGTTAGATTGGATATCCGCGGAGTCGAACAGGTGGAAGACGTTTGTTGCGAATCGTGTAGGCGAAATCCACACGTTTACCGATCGCGCGGAGTGGGGGCATGTAACGTCAAGCGATAATCCAGCAGACGTGTTGTCGCGTGGGTGTACGCCTAGCGAGCTAAAATATAACACTCAGTGGTGGCATGGTCCTGCATGGCTGGAGAGTAATACGTTTAAATGTTCAACTTCATATGTAAAAACATTGAACATGTTAATGATGTTCAAAGTGAGGAAAAGACCGCACTAACCATTGTATGCACCTCACAAAAAGACGTGTCATTAGATATCAGTAAATATTCGTCGCTGAACAAATTATTACATGTCGTTTCGTATTTATTACGGTATAAAAATAACGCGTTATCGAAACGGAACAATACCTCTCGTATCGTCGGACCGTTGAATGTAAACGAGGTCTCAATGGCGACCAAAACTATTATAAGACTTTTACAATATGCACATTTTTCAATAGAAATTGAAGAGTTAAAAAATAATCGCAATGTGTCACAAAAAAGCAAAATGAATAAGTTAAACCCATTTATAGACGAAGACGGAATTGTGCGCGTAGGTGGTAGGTTGACAAACGCAACGGATATCGATAACGATCAACGTTTCCCAATTATATTACCCTATGAAACAACCTTTTTAAAATTAATTATTCTACATGAACATAAAAAATTAATGCATGCCGGACCACATGCTACGCTTGCCTCAGTGCGCATGAAATACTGGCCAATCAACGGACGGAGATGCGTAAGAAAAGTAATACATCAGTGCGTAACATGTTTCAGAGCACGGCCAAAAAATGTATCGCCTATTATGGGCAATTTGCCCACGCTCCGAGTCGACCGTCCAAGTAGGTGCTTCGAGAACTGTGGTGTCGATTATGCAGGTCCGTTCATGTTAAAATGCAGCAATCGACGAAACGCCGCGGCTCAAAAAGCATATATATGTGTATTTATATGTTTTGCAACAAAGGCGGTACATTTGGAGTTGGTATGTGATTTGAGCACTGATGCATTTCTCGCCGCGCTAAAAAGATTTATATCTCGCCGTGGTCTGTGCAAAAATATATACTCCGATAATGCTACTTGTTTCATAGGTGCAAATAATACATTAAACGACTTGAAACTATTAATGTCATCTGAAAGTCATAAGGATCGCATTCATCAGTTAATGACTAATAATGAGATGACATGGCATTACATTCCACCAAGAGCGCCACATTTTGGCGGTCTGTGGGAGGCAGCAGTACGCAGCATAAAAAAACACTTGAACCGCAGCATGGCACTCGTAAAATTAACTTACGATGAATTTTATACCTTATTAGTGCAAATCGAAGCGTGTTTAAACTCACGACCGCTCACACCCTTATCTACCGATCCCCTCGATCTTTCCGTCCTTACTCCTGGCCATTTTTTAATAGGAGACTCACTTGTGTCATTACCAGAACCCGACATAAGCAATGTAGCACATAACTTGTTGTCACGGTGGAAAAAGGTTCAAAACCTCGTGCAGCAAATTTGGAGACGTTGGAGTGTTGAGTACCTGAGTCAACTCCAGGAGCGTAAGAAGTGGGACAAATCTCGTGGTCCCTCGGTAAAAGTGGGCTCAATGGTAATAGTAAGGGATACCAATTTACCTCCGCTACAATGGCACCTAGGCCGCGTAATCGATGTGTTTCCGGGCAAAGATGGTGTGGTACGGGTTGCGATGGTCAATACAGCAAGTGGGCCAAAGAAAAGAGCTGTAAGATTGTTATGTCCATTGCCAATTCAGGACAATGACGATACAGAGCCAAATGATAATGATTAAAAAAAAAAAAATGTGTATATAGTTCAACTTAATACTTTTATCTGATTTTGTAACCATATTATTATTCTATATTTTTTCTTGTATTATTCAACTATGTTGTAAACTTTTTTAGATTATTTTTTATATTATGTAGAGCGAATGAAATAATTTAGCATGAATTTCTTATATTATTTTCAGTAACCTTTTTGATTGTGGGCTAAATGTTTATATTATGTTTATATTATTTTTCAATTAATTGTATAAGTTATTTTTGTTCCATTTGGTGACCGTGACCTAAATTAATGTATTATATTTTGAAGACTGTACTTCAAGGCGCCCCCTATGTTAAATGTTAAGTAATAAATATTATCAATCGATATCATTATCGTGCAGATAGTGTTTATGATATATGGGTCGGGTAATAACACCTTTATAATACGGCACGGGTCACCAGTCCAGTCTCAACGACGCGTCGGAAACATTGCCGATCATTGCACGTCGTACAATTTATATTATTATTTCAATATTAATTATTAATTATTATCAATAAATTAATTCAATATTCAATATACAGTCCGCTAGTGTTTTACATTTTTTATTATTCAAATTATAAGCTGAGCCGAAACAGTAACATTGAATTCAAATTGAATACCATCCATTAAACAATGACCCGCTTAAAACCTACTGTACAGCAAAGCGACATCCACTTACATACAACTACATATAAATATATATCCCGTCTCACGATTCAAAATTAATTATACAGTGGTTTGGTTAAGATGTGCATGATTACTGATTTTTAACTGGTGATTTATATTTTATGTATTATAAACTCACGGACTAATTATAATTACAAATTAATATTTATTAGTAACAAAAGATACAATTTAATTTTAAAATAATATTATGATTATTTAGGAGTGGTCAGTAAGTTGTACTTTGTTGGTCAATTTCGTCACGATGCTCAGGACAAGCGCATTGTATAAATATAGTTAATAGCTGCACGCACTGGAACATGGAATGAATAGGATGTTTGTAAGTTTGCACTAGGGACCTTGAAATTGACCTTATACCAGTTAATAGGTCAAGAACATCAGTTTTCCACTAATTAGTTTAGATAGCATTACTACTTAGTTAGCCTGTATATTCTTCTATTACTCAATGTACCTACCTAAATTTTGTCCGCTCTAATACCGCGGTATATGTTGTAGTCGTGTGGAGGGAACTTTCAGGGCGAAAGCATCTCAAAAATGTACGCTGCGTTCGTTTTACTTTCTGTGATTTATAATTATATATAGTATAATTTACAACAGGCAGCAGGTTCGATATTATTTTTTACTGTAACAGCATTTCAGATAATAACAATATATGTTTAAAAAAATATAATCCAATGAAATGTATGATTGGTAATAATATGATAATCTTAATTAATCTTAATTGTATACCTTAACGGCGATTAGTTGTTTGCACTAATTGCTCGATCGGTGGATTAGAAAAGATAGTGAAAAAAAAAACAAAATCGGATAACATTATTTACATTCCGACATTACAAAGAAGTATTATATTAATTACGCAGGTGCAGCTAACACAGGGGAATCAATTTTTTTTATAAGATCTTCCAAAACTGGGCAAGTTGGCTCATTATTATTTAAGTTTAGTTAATAAAGAAAAAATATTTATTTTATTTATATAGTTATTATAATATAATATATTTTGTATTTATTTTGTATTCCTTCGATCTGTAATTTGTAAACTATAATATTATAATATAAAGTTGCATACATAGTATCAATATCATTTTGACATACAAGATCGCCAGTTCAATAGTACGCTGTCAATTTTGATATTAGAGTGAATTGACCTGCTATTATCAAAATTCTAAGTATCAACATTATCGGTGTTATTCACTCTAATATCAAAACCGACAGCGTACTATTGAACTGGCGAACGAAAATGTGCTAACCGATGATTGTGACAACACATACGGGTAAAATGATCTCTAAATCGAAACTATAAAGATATCAATTTTTTTCTATATTAGGTACAATAGTTATTATTTCAAAAATGTTTAAAAAAACAATAAAACTGACAGCACACTGTTGAAACTGGCGAAAGGAAATTTTCCATGTCGTACTTGAGTAAGACACAAGTGACAACACATGCGGGTGCGACATTCTCTTGATACCGAAATAATTTAATAGGTAGGTATACTCGCATCGTAGATATAAACAGTTTTCCTAAATATATTTTATTTTTATATAATATAATCTCTATATATAAGAGAAAGTGTC
>JANEHU010002839.1:7500-14243 GCA_027563435.1 Nasonovia ribisnigri | reverse complement strand
CGATGCGAAAAATTAATCCCGTGTATACACTTCTAATACAAAATTTTCAAAAAGCTATTTATCCAGATATAAATTTGTCATTAGACGAATCATTACTTTTACATCGTGGTAGATTAGGATTCCGTCAATACATTAAGGGGAAAAAAGCAAAGTATGGAATCAAATTTTATGAGCTCTGTACCCCCGATGGTTATGTATTAAACATTGACATGTACAAAGGAAAAAATGATTCGATTTCTCAAGTTCCAAGTCAAACTTCTAAAATCGACAGCTTAGTATTAAAGCTTATGTCTCCGTACTTGGGTAAAGGACACAGTCTTTATATGGACAACTATTACAACAGTGTAACGCTATCGAACGTATTATTAAACAAACAAACTCACGTAACAGGTACGTTAAGAAATAATAGAAAAGGAAATCCGAAGGAAGTAGTAAGTAAAAAACTTAAAAAAGGTGAACATGTATGGAAACGGAGAGGATTGGTTTACGTTTCAAAATGGAAGGATAAACGAGATGTAGTATGTATTACCACTAATCATAAACCAACCATTATTTTATCAACAAATAAATATGGTCAAGAAAGATTTAAGCCTATTGAAATCGTGAAATACAATGAATTTATGAGTGGGGTAGATCGTGCTGATCAGATGATCAGTTACTATTCTTGCCCTCGTAAGTCAGCAAGGTGGTATAAAAAAGTCTTATTTCACTTATTAGACGTGACAATATGGAATACATTTTTTATTTATAAAAAACATTTTTCTCTCAATAATCTGAGATTTAAAGACTTCAGAGACTCTCTTATTAGAAATTTCATACAAATTCCTGTAGATGCAACTTGTGATCAATTATTTAAAAAAATAAAACCCAAAAGATCAGACATTGTTATACCGGATAATGCACACTTTCAAGAAACAATTCCACTTCCTGAAGGTTACAAAAGAAAAAAATACTTCAAAAACTGCGTTGTATGTTTCAAAAAGAAAGTTCGAAAACAAACTTCATTTCAATGCAAGACGTGTAAGGTTGGATTATGTGCAGGAAAATGCTTCGAAGTTTACCATATAGACAAAAATTTGGAATAAAGAATTCATTTGTTTTTTTACTATTATTCTTAATGTATATAATTTTTTTCGGAGTTTTTTTTGTACAAAAAAATATACAATATTTTTCTGTTTTAAAATATTTTTTAGCTGTAAAGATGCATATTTGATTTGATTTTATGTTGTACCTATATGTTTAATAAAGATTAACTTTATAAACTTTATTTGTTATTACTGCTATAGCAGTATTATAAATATTTTGACATACGTACTTCACACAGTTTGATGTATAGGGGCAGTTCTGTTATAGCAGTAATGAAAAAATTACTGCCATAGCAGTAATGAAAATTGACGTTTTAAGGATGGTTTTTTTTCGACGGCGGCCACGAGACTGTCCATCAACGTGTTAAAGAAAAATCTTATCTACCACAAAATTCCTGTTTTTGATGAACCTGAGACAATTGATAGTAATGGTGGTAAGCATTTTAAATTACCTATACCCTACCTAAATAATGAAATGTTATACGTAATAAGTTCCCATAGATATTCTGATTTTGGTAATTTTTACTATCCTTTTAAACTTTGATATAAAAAGAAATAATAAAAAGATGCTTTTTACATTATTATTTTTTTATATTATTACATATACCATAACTCTATATTTAACTTTATATAAAAGAAAACAGTCAGGCTCATTCACAAACAAATATTATTTCCCTAGAGCGGTTAACATGCTTTTTGTATTAATTATACAAAATTATACCTTACATTAGTTATGTTTTTATAAATTACTCTAGGATCTTCAGATTATGATTCAGATGAAGACAAATCATACTCTGCGAAAACTAAAGAAAGTACTGTGTCTTTCAGTTCATTATTTAATGATAGGTAACAGTTATAATAACACCTCTCCAGAAAATGAGCTGTTTAACATTGACCACGAAAAACCATCAACATCACAAAACAGTGTCTATTATGGTTCAGGAAGTAATAAGAAACAAAAAACAAAGCACACTTCTACTTCAAATATATTTAAAAATATTGATTACACACCAGTCCAACCAATAATTACACCATCAAGTGCAAATAATTCTGCAGATGAAAGTGATCAAGGTATTTTTTTATATACCTACCTATTAATTATATAATATAATATATTTAGCTAAATATTTCAGGTTCAAAACTATTTATTTATAATTTTGTTTTTATTAATTGTTTCTCAGCATTCAGAAAAAATGTTAGGCGGGCTTTGATAAATTTAAAATATGATGCAGAACATTTTCACAAACGATTCGATGCTCAAGAATCGTTATTGGAAAAAATTCTAGCCAAGTTAGATTACCAAGAGTCAAAAGGGTCATCCAAGGTCTATGATTGTAACGATGTAGATTTAGGAGTTATTGACAATGATGAAGATCTTAACAATATGGAAGAAAAGCTGATTAATGATAAACAATACAGAAATGCAGTGGTATGAATCTTTAGTATAATATATTATTAATTATTGCCGTTATTCTTAATGGTGCTTATAGTTTATAATTTACTCTTAATTATATCTAAACAATATTTATATAGATAAATATTATGTTCTATAGTCTTTCGAGCTACTACCTTTTTTATACTGCATACTTTTTTTTAATGAATGCGTTAACAATTAAACACTAAATTGGCCTATATAATTCATTAATGATTTATAACATAATTTATATTATGCTTTACAACTTATTTTTGACAAAAAGTAAATAATATAGCACATATCACTTTTATTATATATTAATTATTACTTGAGTAATGCATCATATTATTATTATTTAGTTTTAATTATAAGGGTTATTGTATTTTTAATGTTGTCTGGGTGGAGGGCTTCTGAAGAAATGCACTGTACTATTATATATATTTTATTAATGTATATGTTATATAACATAGGGTAAAAAAAATAATACTTTTCAGATTACATTACTATCTCGTTTTGTGGGAAATACATTGCCAGAAACAATACGGAAAATAATGCAGCGTTTGTTCACTGACCAATTCCTATCAAAATATTCTTTTATTGGATTTAAGGGCAAACATCAGTTTTCAACATTGCAGTGTTGTTCCATCATATATGGTAACAATTCTTTGATATATCGTTATATATAAAATGTGATATTTTAGAAATGTATAGTATGTTAGCTAGATATATTATTTAGCATTAGATCTTACATATTATAGTCATTGTTAAGAGGACGTCGCACGTGCATGTGTTTTCTCCGTCTTACAAGTGCGTAACATAGCAAATTGTTCTCTCAGCTCAGCAAAACACGTGTAGCTCCGTTAGTTTAAAAATTAGAATTAATTATAATTACAATTTGCTATGTTACACACTTGCAAGACGGAGAAAACACATGCACGTGCGACGTCCTCTTATATTGGTCATAATTGTTTTATGCAATGCGACATAATATAAACTAAAGTACCTTAAAAATAAAAACTTATTCAATCCGTTTGAATTTGAGGTATGATCTGATTTTTTGTTTGCAATTCTATACGGAAATATATAAGTGCACTAATTATTCACTCCCTTCGGTGTTCAAGATACTCCTAACATTGATATTGAAAAACCCATTAAGAACTGGATGGCCCAAGCAACACCAAGAATGAAAAAAATGGCTGAAAAATCTCAGCAAACTAATCATGATGATGATAATTGATAATAATACTTGAACTATTAGTTATTAGCATATAAGATTTTGTTAAAAAATTATTTATACCTATACCTACTGCAGTGTTTTTATTATTTTATTATAACATGAGGTAATTTATTTTCATTTAAAATTAATTGTATTCATATAAATGTTAGAATATATTTGAGTTTTTGTTTAAACATATTATATTTACTTACAGTATAGTATTATTTATTATCATTATTATCTGAGACAGTTTTTATTTTAAACTGCAGTATGTATTTACTTGAACATATATTTGTATTATTAACATTTAAGATTTTGTTAAAACATTATTTATACTAACTGCAGTGTTTTTATTATTTTACTATAATATGAAGTAATTTATTTTCATTTAAAATTAATTGTATTCAAATGTATTTATATAAATGATAGAATATATTTCAGTTTTTGTTTAAACATATTATATTCACTTACAGTATAGTATTATTTATTATCATTATTATCTGAGACAGTTTTTATTTTAAACTGCAGTATGTATTTACTTGAACATATATTTGTATTATTAGCATTTGAGATTTTGTTAAAACATTATTTATACCTACTAACTGCAGTGTTTTTATTATTTTATTATAATATGAGGTAATTTATTTTCATTAATTCTATTCATATTTATATATTCTATATTAAAGTTTTTGTTTAAATTCACTTAAAGTTTGCTTTTTTGATTTTTTGTAATTATTATTACATCAATGGATAGTAAATTTATAATGTTAAAAACAAATAAAATACATATTACACAAATACACAACCAGTCTATAATATTTTATAATTGGTTAATATGTATTTAGTAGTACTATAAATTGTCTGTGTATACCTTATATTATTGTAGTTACTTAAGTAATTACAAAATATTTTGAAATTGCATATTTCAAACATTGCAAAAATATGTAGTTGCAGTTTTGTGAAAAAATATGGCTTAAATTTTGTGAAAACATATTCCAAGAATATTATGGAAATATATAGCGACAATTTTGTGAAAATATATTCCAAGAATATTATGAAAATATATAGCTACAATTTTGTGAAAATATATAGCAACAATTTTGTGAAAATATATAGTTAAAATATTGTTAAAATATCTTGCCACAATATTGTGATAACGTTTGATCTCCTGCCAAAAAATGTTTCTAAAATTTTTTGACAATATTTTAAAATATTGTGACAGATGAAATCAAATATTTTAATTTGTACTGTCAATATTTCCACAATATTTCGAAAATATAATTTTGCTGTGTGGGTGGTGGTGCCCTTCCGTCAATTCCTTTAAGTTTCAACTTTGCAATCATACTTCCCCCGGAACCGAAAAGCTTCGGTTTCCCGGAAGCTGCCCGCCGGGTCGTTAATGAAACGCCGGCGGATCGCTAGCTGGCATCGTTTACAGTTAGAACTAGGGCGGTATCTGATCGCCTTCGAACCTCTAACTTTCGTTCTTGATCATACGAGAACGTACTTGGCAAATGCTTTCGCGTCAGTTCGTCTCGAGACGATCCAAGAATTTCACCTCTAACGTCTCGGTACGAATGCCCCCGCCCGTCTCTGTTGATCATTACCTCCGGTCCCGAAAACCGGCCCGGCGGCCCGCGCACGGAAACGCCCCGGAGGGCGATTTCGCGCGCCCGCGAAGGGCGGAGATGCGCGGGACCGAGGTCTTGTTCCATTATTCCATGCGACCAGTATTCAGGGCCTTTTGACGAGACGGCCGTGAAGCCGCCCCGCCAGATTTGAGCCTGCTTTGAGCACTCTAATTTGTTCAAAGTAAACGTGTCGGCCCGCCGACGGCACTCGGTGAAGAGCACCGCGCAGCAAGATTGGAGTAGGCGGCCGCCGTCGTCGAACCCCGACGGCCGCGCGACGCGTGGCCGCGTGGCGCGCTGGAAGCACGAGACACGTGTCCGCCTGCCGACAATACGTCCGGCCGACGTGCCGGTAACTAACACCCCGAGACGGCTGACGAGCGCGACGACGACCGCGACGACGGGACACGTGGTCCCGCGACACGACCGGCCGCGACACGCCGGACCGCCAGGGTGGTCCGGCACCGCCCAGACACAGATCATACTACGAGCTTTTTAACCGCAACAACTTTAATATACGCTATTGGAGCTGGAATTACCGCGGCTGCTGGCACCAGACTTGCCCTCCAATTGATCCTCGTTTAAAGGTTATAAAGTGTTCTTATTCCGATTACGGGGCCTCGGATGAGTCCCATATCGTTATTTTTCATCACTACCTCCCAGTTCCGGGAGTGGGTAATTTGCGCGCCTGCTGCCTTCCTTGGATGTGGTAGCCGTTTCTCAGGCTCCCTCTCCGGAATCGAACCCTGATTCCCCGTTACCCGTTACCACCACGGTAGGCATGGAACCTACCGTCGACAGTTGATAAGGCAGACATTTGAAAGATGCGTCGCCATTACGGAGACCATGCGATCAGCTCGAAGTTATTCAGAGTCACCAGGTCTTTGCGCGGGCCGCGATCGGGACGCGCAAGAAGCGCGCAACGACGGGCCGGTTTTGATCTAATAAAAGCGTTCCTCCCGCGCGCGACGCCCGAGGGTGCCGCGACGGTCGGAACTCTGTCGGCATGTATTAGCTCTAGAATTACCACAGTTATCCAAGTAACTTGGGTACGATCTAAGGAACCACAACTGATTTAATGAGCCTTTCGCGGTTTCACCTTAATGCGGCTTGCACTGAGACATGCATGGCTTAATCTTTGAGACAAGCATATGACTACTGGCAGGACCAACCAGGGATCTCGGTTTTTGTTGAATATAATTTAATATTGTATAAAGTACCATCATATTGTGCAACAACGACAACATCGTTGCTATTAATAATGTGCAAAATCACGCCATATCATGCGATATATTTATTAGCGAATCAGATATTGTTAAACAGTGGCGTGAGACTTAGGTCAATAGGTCACTTGTATATAAGGCCGATCTTTAGCATACTGTCGGCACTACATTATA
>JANEHU010002839.1:0-2500 GCA_027563435.1 Nasonovia ribisnigri | reverse complement strand
AAATGCGACGATATTATTTAAATGCGACCGATATTATTTAAATGCGACCGAGCAGTCCTAACCTAACCTAACCTAACCTTTTTTTTTTTTTTTTTACACCGAGAACCAGGGAACGAGGGAACTACGTTAGTAATACTTCCTCCTGGCCCCCATCGTTTATTCATAAACCAATACACTACCAATGTCATCACTTGCAGGGACAATCCCCCTACTCACGATGTTACAATCAAAAAAGTTATATAACAAAAAATGGTGGGCTCTATCCCTCCTATTTTGGCCGGTTGGCCTACAATACATCAACACTTAAACCTAGTTGTTTTCGCCGCTTGAATCTTCGCAACCCGGCATCACAAGGCATCATCTCGTAATCTCATCCATCGTTCAGCCCTGTTAACTTATTCATATGCCGCCTCGCTGCAACCTTTGTTCTTCCCGTTCTCGGCACATCATTATTCTGGTGAAGAGGGAGTTGACTCTCTCCCATGACTTGGTCGAACTCAGCATGATGGCTGCCGTATTCTCCGGCGTCATGTTGTCCACTTTTAAATATACGCAGGCTTCCGTCCGCCATTTGTGCCAGGCGTCGCACTGGAACACGGCGTGTTCTGGGGTGTCTGGCGTTGTGCCACATTGCGCGCAAGCGTCTGTCGGCTGGTTGCAGTATTTGTTTAGGTACATCCCGAAACATCCATGGCCCGTCAGCACCTGGGCTAGGTGGTATGACACCTCGCCGTGTTTCCTCTGATACCACGTGGAGACGTCGCCAATAATACGGTAGGTCCATCTGCCTTTAACCGAAGTGCTCCATTGTTGCTGCCATTCGGTCAGCAGGTTTCCCCTTGCAACCTCCTTGTTGGTCCCCAGAAAAATGCTCCTCCTTTCTTCTGCCAGCAGCTTCAGGGGTGGGATGCTGGAAACCACAGCTGCTGCATCGTATGATGTCGTGCTGTAACAGCAGGCGACCCTCAGCATTATTCTCCTGTATGCCGACTCCATGATGGCCATTGCTTCGGCTGACATTTTTTGACATTCGTTGACAGCACGCGTCTGGTCCTTTGCTTGGCACCCCTGAGGTTGGGTAGGATCTGGGCGAGGTGTCTGCCAGCCTCCAACGCTCTTTTCGCTGCTAGTTTGGCGTGTTCCATGTACCGCTGCCTCGGGTCGAACTGGACCCCGAGGTACTTGACAGAGCGGCTCGACGCGAAGCTATGCGGCGGAAATTCCACGGTCATCGTGTTGCGTACGTTTCTGTTTGTAAAGACGATCGCTTCGGTCTTGTGCAGGGCGAGTTCTAGGTCGTTGTTGGTCATCCACGTCACGACGTCCTGGAGTGCCTTGCCGAGTCTCTCCTCGAGTATGTTGGGCACCCGGGCGCGTATTACCAAACCGACTAGAGCCCCAGCGCCGTATACAAATACGTTGTTTTCATTGGTTTATTTGAAAAAACCGCGCAAATATGTTTTTCTTTTATCAAATACAATATTATTGATAACGTTAATATAAAAATATTAACTTGCAAAAATATACTCCAATTATATATCACCAAATTCTTAATGTAATTCATTAATATATGATTTATAATATGATGATTTTATATAGTATATACCAAAGTTGATTCATTAATTTATTATAAGTTAGATATATAAAAATCTTTTTGTGTCAACTTACAATAAGTCATAATACAAGTTGTTATATTATATTGTTATTCAATGTTTTAAACATTTTTAATATCAAATTAGTATATTTTTTAACTAGGAAAATTAATTTTGGTTTATTAAATGAGTATCTATGTCAACTTAAAGACAATTTTGTGCGAGTTATAGCCTAAAAAAAAGTAATGTAGAATCTAATGTATATATTGTTAGGGCAAATAATATTGAAAATAATGAATCTGCCAAAAAGTTTATACATTTGTTCACAACAGGAACAAATACATCATATATATTTAATTTTGAATTGCAAAATCCAACCAAGTAATATATTATTTTAATCCAAATTAAATAAGTTGTTAGATATATTTAAAAACAATAATTTTATATTGTGTAGGGTAATTTTCCACAAGTATTTTATTTGTCACCATACTTCAAAAAAAAAAAGTACTAACCAAATTACTGAACGTAATACTGGTTGCTTATCTTCAATTGATATTTTATTAAAAAAAAATAACAAAAATACTAGGAAGAATGATGATTATTTAAAGTATTCACCTCCACTAAATGCTTCAATCAAAATTGTATGGACTCATAATCATGCAGTTGACTCATGTGATGCTTTAAAATTTTTAAGAACAAAAAGTGAAGTAAGAATGCTTTATAATTTGTAAATGTCTTTTACTCAAGACAGGAGTTGTTTATTTTTATCTTATTTTATATTGTTTAAGAATTTTGGCTAAAATCAAATGTTTGATATTGGTTCTCATACTAATTACAGAATATGAAAAAGTATAATCTCCAAACATATTATTATATTTTCATATTTATTAATTACTACTCTTTTCACT
>JANEHU010002837.1:0-134309 GCA_027563435.1 Nasonovia ribisnigri | reverse complement strand
TTCTTTATTATATAGTTTATTATTAATTTAATAATTTTTATAAGCGTATTGGATAATCTGTTGTTTTGTTGTGCAATTGTCTAAATAGAACAAGTAACATTGTAACATGTATTACTTGTACCATTAGCTCAAGGTTATAACTAGTTGAGTGACATGTATGTATGGTTCATAATTATGTAAAAGTTTACATGTATAATATATATGAACTTTATGAGTTAGAAACATTATACATGTCATTCATATTATATCTAAATAAATTTTAGAAAATCAGTCTTTTAAAATTGTATTGTCTGACTTATTAAAACTTAGTAACCACGGAGTATCATAAATTTATGCTTTCTCTAAACATGCTATAGGAGAATAATGATAAATAAGCACTCAACTACTTAATTGTAAAATTAAGTATTTACAGATTGTATTTTATTCATTAATAATAATAAAAAAAAAAAAACTCTAATTTTATTGTAATATTAGTTTGAACTTAGATTAGCATAAAAATGAGTATACAATTATGATAATCATAAAAATGTGGGAATTTGATTATTGTTAATTAAAAAGTTTATCTACTATCAAATTGAGAATATAAATAGATTAATACTTTGCAATGTTACATTATAATATGGTATTAAACAACATAATGTTTTATAAAAAGAATTTGGTAAATATTTCTCATTTTACATATTTTTTTTTTAGCTTTTAGTCCATTTAAGGCTTTTGTTGCTTCCACCACTAATTTATAATTTCACATACACAGACTATCTTGAATGGATATAAATACAATTTAATATTAAAACAATAAAAATGTATTATATAATATCAAGAATATATAATGATCAAAAAAAAAAAAAAAAAAATAAACTAAACTGTGAAGTTAAATTGAGTTGACTAGTGAAGAATTTAAATTGAAAGTTATATGCACCATCAACAACAGTTTACAATATTATCATTAGATAACGGGTCAAGAGTCAACCCGAAACAAATTATTAATCAGCCATTAACAGTCGTCAACTCAAGAAGCCAACATCTTACAAGCTCAATGTCAAATGATTGACTTTTATCTATATGGTGCACTAGCAAGACAAATCCTACAGGATTTAAGCATATTGTAGCCACTGATGAGTCATGAGTAGGGCTTTTTTAAACTATTACTCGTAGTAAAAAACATTGAACTTACTTGACGCTGAGAGTATTAATGGATCCTGTGATGACCATTCCGATGGCCAACACCAGTTGATACGATGAGTACATGATTGCAGAAGTAGATGTGGATTACACTCCCTAGAACAGTAATCGTACAACAGACAAATTGATTTGAGATCACGCACAGAGAAAAATTCATATATGAGACATTTCTATATCAGGCAAGAGTAATTTGCGTAGAGACAAAAACGTTGAAATGTCACGTTTTTCGCGTAATCAACCGACCAGAAAAACACGTCCGAATAAAATAACATATCATTATCCCTATGAATAATTCGATCAATCAATTCCGGGTACGTACCGTGTGTGTGTGTGTGTAGAAATCAGATGGAAAGCTCACCCGTCGCAGGACGATCTGTATAGGTACTCGAATACAACTACAGTCTACTGAGTACAAATGTACAATGTGCAGACTCTATAGAGGAAGTATGGGAAGTATAGTAGCCACTACCAAGTAGATTTAATACTGTGCGATGATGCGGGCGAATTGTATTTGATCGTTCGTTTGTTATTGTTTAATAGTTATTGACTCGTCACGAGTAAACAAAAGGTCTTATAAATCGGTCGTCTTTGTCATCGTAGGTAACTCGTACAACAATAGCGCGGAACTGGGCAATAGCTAAATCAGTAAATCACTAATCACGCAAACCAAGGGGGAGAGAATAAAATAACTTAAAAGTAAAACCACGAATTAAAATATACTGGATACCCAACGATACATGATAAGGCGCTCCTAAACTGACTTTCAATGTGCAAAGGTGCACTAGCGCTCCAAGGGAATTAAATGTATACTAATGGACTGACTATTTAAAATTTTAAATATTATATTATATATATGTAATAACTAATAATAATAATACATTTTCCAGGTCTTCAATACATTTTATACAATTTTAAGACGACCAACCAATATCTTCTGTTGTAATTTGTTTATCATTAACATAGACAATCAATCTTAAATCTATATTTAAAATTAATAAAAATAAAATTAATATTAGTATTTACCATTTAGTTACCTAGTTTAGTACTTACCTTCTGTTAAAACAAGTTGTTTTTCTATACTTCTTAAAACAGTTTTTTTTAAACTCCCTAATTTATAAAATCCAACAAATTTTTTATTCACATAATCAAGAAGTTGAACATCATAAAACCAATTTGATGGAACATTTATCATTTTGATCATCTTTACTATATATTGAAATACAGCTGAAGGCTTCAATAGTGATATCTATGGACACGTGTAATATACATAATGTTTATAAGAACTAAAATAGAAAAATACAAATCATATTGTACGTTACAAAAATACAAAATATCTTAACTATTTAACTTTTTGATCATTAACACTTACACTGTTACTGTTTCCTGCTTTGGAACATTCATCATCAATATCAATGTTAAATCTATCTACTGTGATATTCTTGGAATAGCAGTGATCATCTTCAACATTAACTTGATTAGTAATCTACAACATTCATCATTAACTATTATTACCTCATACCTGCACATCATGCATTTTAAATAAAAATAATAATATTTATAAAAACCTTTTGTTTTTTGTTTAATGGTATATAATTTAAGTCAGAAATTGTACTTGTAGGCTTCATTATATCTAGACTTATATCTAGTTCAATACTGTTTTCGACTATTGGCTGAAATTGTAACACTTTTTGGGGGACAGCTCCATTTTTAAGTCTTGGTTGTTTTAGACATATCTTAAAAGTATTTTATAGTTTATTTTTTTTTTATAAAATATCAAATAATATGACACAATAATTTGAAAACCAATTAAAAATATACCGTATATTTGTTAGATCCCTGGCCCGATATCCATTCTCTTGTTATATCCTGAGGCTTAAAATGATTTTCACAAATCCGGGATTTAGATTTTAATGTAAAACCTAAAGCTTCATTCCAAACTTTCCATAAATCTAAATCTTTAGGTACACCAAAAGTACTTTTTTTTCTTTTAGAATCACAAAATGGAACACAACAACTCATTTTTGTTTTAAGGAAAAAAATATTTTGGATTAATGAAAAATGACCAAAATGGGAAATTTATCACAGTTATAGACACGAATTAAGATATACGTCTATTTAAATTCCTGGTTATAAACAATGTCTAGTGAAAGTAATTAACATGACGAATTGGCGAATCTATTTTGTCATGGTAATCTATTTAATTCCAAATATTTACAAATTTGGCGGTAAATTATTTTGTAAAAGTTGCCACTAATATGATAACAAGCGCTAGGTGTAGTTTGCAACAGCTGTTCTGACAAGTCAGTTTGGGTCCAAGAAAAATAGTTGTTCATATAGGTCGTTGGGTATCCAGTATATTTTAATTCGTGGTAAAAACAGAGACAGACTGTTATCACTTATCAGCTGCTGTCTGCTGCAGCAGCTGAAGAACAGGACTTTGTGACATAATAATATAAGCATACCATAGTTGTACCACAGAATAATTTCTGTGGTTGTACCATACATATTTGCCAATTGCTAGAGACCCGTAGAAAATCGAGAGCTCTCATTGGCTGTATTCCGTTTGTGATAATATTATAAAGTTATCAATATTCAATGTTTCCAAATCTATATGTTTTTTAAACTTTATTATTTTGAATATTTTAGATTTATTAATAAAATATGATCTAAGTATCTAACAATGTATGATATGCTTAAATGCAGCCTAAATAATATTATCTAGGCTCTCTAGGTGAACCTATTTCATAGACATTGTAGTATCTACATATCATACTATCATAGACCACACTATCACAGTCATATAATACCACTGTGGATAGGGCTCTTTAAAAACTTTATATTAGAACCACGAATTAAAATATACTGGATACCCAACGACCTATATGAACAACTATTTTTCTTGGACCCAAACTGACTTGTCAGAACAGCTGTTGCAAACTACACCTAGCGCTTGTTATCATATTAGTGGCAACTTTTACAAAATAATTTACCGCCAAATTTGTAAATATTTGGAATTAAATAGATTACCATGACAAAATAGATTCGCCAATTCGTCATGTTAATTACTTTCACTAGACATTGTTTATAACCAGGAATTTAAATAGACGTATATCTTAATTCGTGTCTATAACTGTGATAAATTTCCCATTTTGGTCATTTTTCATTAATCCAAAATATTTTTTTCCTTAAAACAAAAATGAGTTGTTGTGTTCCATTTTGTGATTCTAAAAGAAAAAAAAGTACTTTTGGTGTACCTAAAGATTTAGATTTATGGAAAGTTTGGAATGAAGCTTTAGGTTTTACATTAAAATCTAAATCCCGGATTTGTGAAAATCATTTTAAGCCTCAGGATATAACAAGAGAATGGATATCGGGCCAGGGATCTAACAAATATACGGTATATTTTTAATTGGTTTTCAAATTATTGTGTCATATTATTTGATATTTTATAAAAAAAAAAATAAACTATAAAATACTTTTAAGATATGTCTAAAACAACCAAGACTTAAAAATGGAGCTGTCCCCCAAAAAGTGTTACAATTTCAGCCAATAGTCGAAAACAGTATTGAACTAGATATAAGTCTAGATATAATGAAGCCTACAAGTACAATTTCTGACTTAAATTATATACCATTAAACAAAAAACAAAAGGTTTTTATAAATATTATTATTTTTATTTAAAATGCATGATGTGCAGGTATGAGGTAATAATAGTTAATGATGAATGTTGTAGATTACTAATCAAGTTAATGTTGAAGATGATCACTGCTATTCCAAGAATATCACAGTAGATAGATTTAACATTGATATTGATGATGAATGTTCCAAAGCAGGAAACAGTAACAGTGTAAGTGTTAATGATCAAAAAGTTAAATAGTTAAGATATTTTGTATTTTTGTAACGTACAATATGATTTGTATTTTTCTATTTTAGTTCTTATAAACATTATGTATATTACACGTGTCCATAGATATCACTATTGAAGCCTTCAGCTGTATTTCAATATATAGTAAAGATGATCAAAATGATAAATGTTCCATCAAATTGGTTTTATGATGTTCAACTTCTTGATTATGTGAATAAAAAATTTGTTGGATTTTATAAATTAGGGAGTTTAAAAAAAACTGTTTTAAGAAGTATAGAAAAACAACTTGTTTTAACAGAAGGTAAGTACTAAACTAGGTAACTAAATGGTAAATACTAATATTAATTTTATTTTTATTAATTTTAAATATAGATTTAAGATTGATTGTCTATGTTAATGATAAACAAATTACAACAGAAGATATTGGTTGGTCGTCTTAAAATTGTATAAAATGTATTGAAGACCTGGAAAATGTATTATTATTATTAGTTATTACATATATATAATATAATATTTAAAATTTTAAATAGTCAGTCCATTAGTATACATTTAATTCCCTTGGAGCGCTAGTGCACCTTTGCACATTGAAAGTCAGTTTAGGAGCGCCTTATCATGTATCGTTGGGTATCCAGTATATTTTAATTCGTGATTAGAACCTTACTGTGGCACATAATATTTTATGTCTATGCCTATCATAGACCTTATATTAGTATACCACCATACTACCACGATCACGGACTAAGATAGTCTAACGATGTAGAGAAGTTAGAAGTGGAGAAGGTGATAACATTCGGCTTGCCCTGGGGAAAAAAAGTGGCTTATTAATTTTGTAGTTTAAATAAGATCCACTGCGAGCACCGCAAGCTTCGAAAGCCGGTCATTTGAATAATTGCATTAGAGTAGGTATTTGATATTATGGATTAATTGATTAAAAAAAAAAAAATATTAAAAAGTATTATATTTATGATGGAAAATACCCGTGTGTGCTGTGTAGGTAGGTACCGCATATTTATTGGTATTTGAATAAAATAATTTTAACGTATAATATTCATGTTGCAAATCATCTATAGGCTTATGAAATATTTTATTCGACTGCCTAGAAGTTGCCAATTGAAAATTATAACAATATTGCAAAAAACAGAATACAAATCATTACAAAGGTAATATTTTCTATATATTGTAAGAAACTCAAAACTGCTTATATTGTAGTAAGCCGACTCGCTTGGCTGACAGATGTTGAATTCAAAGAACGGATTCAGGTGTAAATAATAGACAATAGTAGCCACGATGTATTTCTACTAATTGTTATTTTGTGTGTTACAACACTGGTGGTCTGAGACTTAAGGATTTACGCACAGTAAAATATCAAAGTACAATATTGTCGTTGTTGAAAATATTCTAAGTCCAAATTAATGAGTAAGCTGAGTGACGCGAAGGTGCCCGGAGTAGCTTGATCAGATCACGTCTGAAAACAGGCCGTTTTGGGGTCTCCTATATAGCCCTACCTATCTTCCCTTATAGCCAATCGATGGAATTATCACGTTTCCGCGTTCTCACGAGCATGATGTCCACGTAATCTTTCTAGGAAGTACCCATAGCCCACGCACGAATCGTGCGCCCCGTGTAATGCATTTTATCGTTTATGCATTTTAATTTTACATTATCGACTCTCCCTTTGTTCCTCTCGTGATGGTTATTATCCATCCATAAACGAAGTCTATTGTTATAGGTATAGTTTATTATTATAGTGTCACGCTGGCCACCAGCTCCTAGCAATATATACTACTTCGGTATAATTACTTCTGATTAAAAACTCACCTCATATTGAATCCACGCCTGCCTATATGCTTACGGCAGCTTACCTACTGCAATAATCTAAATGTTCAAGCTTTAGCTATTATTTATTATAAATGTCATATATTTTCTATTCCAACCTTATCAGGGATCTTGTATTAAAGGTAAACTACCAAAAATAGGAGTCCGGACTAGGCCTTGGGGCCTTCTTCCGGACTCTACGCCATACGAAAAAAAAATACCAAAAAGTCCTACGAAAAAAATACCGAGTATAAGAAAGACCGTGGTGAAAAAATCCGGTACCTACATCGTACATATATTTTAACCTAGGTAAAAGGAAAAATACGATGTGGTGCACAATCAAAAGTTCCCATTAGTATAAATATAAAATGTAATATTATGATTTACCTGAGTCCTGAATTAACCATACTTGTACTTAATAAATAGTCTTGTAGGTATCAATATCGGCAATAAGTATCACAATTTTTTTTTACGACTTTGAACACTGCTTGACTTTTAGCAGCATGCAATAATCAAATATTATTGCTTTCATCTTAATTATCTGGTTATATATTTAAACTAAGAAATCATAATATTAGAACAAGGCTTAGATAAAAATTATAATTATTGGATTCATTTTTTTAAATAGATTATTTATATGACAATGTCAATTATACTTAGGAAATCAAACTGAGAAATCATTTTAATAATATATTATGTATATTGCTTTTGTATGAATAATACATATAATTATTTGTATAAATACTTTAGATTTGTTATATAATTACTACTATTTTCTTACTACTTAAATTAATTATAATTATTTAATTATTTAAATGTATTATATGCCGGACTTTTTTACCACGTTCTATATTAAATATTCATGATTTTTGATTATGCCTTACAATTTTTATTAAAATGTATAAAAAAGATAATTTCAGAATTTCGAATACCTATTAAATATAATTCTTATAAATATAAATCTTAAAAGTTTAAATAATTAGTCTAAATATTTTCAAATATCTTGTATGTAGAAAACAATAGTAGGTATAAATGCAATTTTTTCAAAATGAGTGTTTTAAAGCACTGAATACAAAAGTCTAATTCGAAAATTCTCGCAAATCGTTATTTTGAAAGTTATATCTCTCCAAAGTTTACGTATTTTCGTAGGCATGCACGAAATGCTGTATTTTACGTTCCTACGTTTACTCAATTAGTACAATTATCAGCGATTGTAGGAAGGTAGAATTATAAATATACCTTGATAGATTTAGGTTTTACCCTGTTACCTATTTGAGGTGGTTTTGCATAACAAGTCGATAGATATTTTCGATTTTCGCCGAGGAGCGTAACGACGATACACGCGTAGTCCCTGCCTAATAACAATAAAAAAAAACTGTGTTTATATTTTTGAGATTTGTTAATTATAGTAGAACCTATTTACGTGGAACCTTGTTTTGAATTTTCAATCTTTAGCTATGAAAGTTGAAAATGTCATCAATTTTTAACTACAAAATCATTTTTAAATTTAAAATTTGATAAATGTTGTCGAAAATCGAACTTTAAATGCTTATAAAAAAAATAAAGGTAAACGCTCCTTATCTGTATCATCCATCCCACCGTCTTCACCGGCTGCCATCGCCCATCATTGCCAAGAAAACGAAACTATTTGTGACGCCAAACCGCTATGAAGCTCTAATCGCTGACGATGATAATCCAAACCCCCATAACGATAACATAGATATCGATAGCCAGCATGAAACTCTTAGCCAGGGGCAACTGAATACTACACATGATACATTAAAGCCTATTCTCCCTCCACCCGTATTTATCAAAGGCGTCCTTGATTACATAGGATTACGAAATAGTATCCGAGACCTAATTGGCCCAACCAGCTTTTCGTGTAAGTCTTCTACAGCCCACCTTAAAATATAAACAGACAGCCCTGACAACTACAGGAAATTAATCCGACTCCTTAAAGACATTAATGCCCAATATCATACGTACCAACTCCACTAGGAAAAGTCAAAAATCCTCATCCAACTACCCCAGTTGAAAACATCGCTGCTGCAATCGAAGAAATTGGCCATTCAGTTAAAAATGTAATAAACATCAAGCACCATCAAACAAAATCACCACTCCCAATGTTCTTTGTTGATCTCAACCCTCAAGAAAGTGACAACGATATCTTCTCTATCACTGCCTTACTACATACAAAAGTTAAAACAGAAGAACCACATAAAAAACGAGAAATACCGCAATGCCAGTCCTACGGCCACACCCTTAAATGCGTCAAATGCGGTGACAACCACCCAACATCACCCTGTATAAAATCTCTAGAGCTCCCTGAAAAATGTACCCTCTGTTCCAGCCCTCATCCAGCAAACTATAAGGGTTGTCTCATCTTCAAACAACTCAGACAGAAGCGTCCAAACTTCTCAAGTAAAACCGCCAACATCTCAAGTAAAACTGCCAACATCTCAAGCTACAACTCTCAACCATCACAGCCACCCTACACTTCCAGCAGTCCAGGTTATCACTCTCAACTTAATGAAAACTCCTCAACGCACCCACGTACGTATGCAAACGCGGCTAAGGGTCCCCCTCTCAACAACCATTCCAACCCAACTGATAATGAGACCTCTCTCACTAAATTTATTGACGGATTTAAACCGATCATAAATCCCCTATTATCCCTCCTCACCCAAGTCCTCTCAAACCTCATAAATAATATAAACAAAAAAAGATGCAAACCAATAATTTTACATCCAACTCTCTCCTCATCCTAACCTGGAACTCTAATGGCCTATTCAACCGTAGAAACGAACTACTGGACACCCTGAAAAACAGTAGAATTGATATTGCACTTATTTCAGAAACACGCCTAACTAACATCACACAAATTAACCTATCAGGTTACCATATTATCAAATCAAACCACCCAGATGGCACAGGCCATGCTGGCGCTGCTATTTTTATAAGAACCTCATTATTATTCTACCCTCTCCCTCAGTACCAATCAGCCCACATACAAGCCTGTGGTATTGCTCTAATACTAAACAATATTCCGATCAATATCTATGCCATCTACAGTCCACCCCGTCATTCCATAACACCAACTCTCTTCCAGCACTTCATTAATACACTAGGCCAAAGATTTATAATCGGAGGCGATCTAAACGCGAAATACATACAATGGGGCTGTCGCTCCGACAACTCTCGCGGTAACACCCTATATAACCTATCGTAACAAAATAACTACAAAATCCACGCTCCTCCTTCTCCAACCTATTGGCCCACATCCCTAAGAAAAATACCAGACATTCTAGATATATTTGTTACGAAAATCCCAAACAGCCTTTACAATACACTAACCAACCTCAATGATCTATGCTCTGATCACTCGGCAGTCCATCTCACAATAGACACCGCCGCCTCTAAAAAGCCAAACAAACCCAGTCTCACTCAAGGTCGTATGGACTGGGAAGCCTTCAGAGCCCAACTCGTTAACCGTATAGATCTCGCAACTAAATTAAAATCACCTCAAGACATAGACGATGCTGTTCACACCCTGACAACGTCAATTCAACAAGCAGCATGGTCTTCCTCCACTATTCTTAACCAACTCAATAAACCCACCTCTGTTCTCCCACATTTTGTCAGAAGTCTAATATCGGAAAAAAGAAAAGCACGCGCTGTTTGGCAAAGAGTCACGGCCTCCTCTTCAAACTAAAGTCAATATTTCCCCCAGCTTCTACTTAATCTTCAAGTCCTATCTAGAAGACAGGCATTTCTTCGTACGATATGGCTTAGCCTTATCTGACATATCATCAATTAAAGCTGGAGTACCGCAAGGAGCTGTAGCGGCACCTCTTTTGTTCAACCTATACACATCAGACCAACCCACTACCAACCTTACCGCCACTGGTGACTTCGCCGACGATAAAGCCGTTCTGGCTCTCCACCATGACCCCCTCGGCCCCTCGAGGCATCCAGCAGAATCCAAACCCAACTCGACATCCTCTTAACATGGTACAAAGAATGGGGGTTCAAACTCAATGAATTCAAATCCATCCACTGCACATTCACTCTCAGACCAATAAGCTCCCCCTCTATCACACTTAACAACCAACCTCTCCCGACTGCTCAAAATGTCTGTTACCTAGGCTTATACTTAGATCGCCGACTCACGTGGGCTACCCACATACGTAACAAACGACTTGTACTAAATAATCGTCAAAGACAACTTCGCCTCCTCCTGCCATCCAAACATCTCTCTCTGCACAATAAAATTCTTATGTATAAAGTACTCCTCAAACCTATCTGGTCCTATGGAATTCAACTCTGGGGATCAGCCAAAGACTCCAATATAAACCGAATCCAAACATTTCAATCTAAATGCCTCAGGCAGATTACTAAAGCTCGCTTCTATGTATCAAATGATATCCTACACAGGGACCTCCTCATTCCGACAGTAAAAAACTTCGCCAAAACCCAATACAAACGTTTCCACTTTAAACTTTCAAATCACCGAAACCCTCTCATCCAAAATCTCTCTTCTCGAACAATCCCGGGTGACCCTGGCCGACGTTTAAAGCGTAGTTGGTGCCGTGACCTACTAGTCGACTAGTTGACTAGACCACCATCCCGTCATGAAGTGCTATTAATGAATAGCTTCTTCATCAAGCCAACCATGACCAATGACCCATAATGTACTATCCCTCCATTGTGCTTATTGTAATTATTTTTATACAGTGTAACGGTACACCACCAACTAAAACAGTCCTTTTCAGGACTACACAATAACAACCAATCACAGCACGCCATATTAGAAATCACGGTAACCAGAGCTTTACTACTAAATATGAGTGATTTCAAAGTGGTTAACGACTTAACAAAATACAGCCATGGATAGGGGGGATTAGGACACATCTAATGAAACCCTCCCCATGGCTGTAACCAAAAAACCCAATGAATAAATCACAAATCCGTACCGACAGAAAACACAAGCATTACGGCGGCACACACGCTGGTTTACTAGTCGGTACGGCGCACGGGTTATATACCGGTCGTTTTCCGACCACAATCATCTTCAGTCTTCAATCAACATTACCTCTTCTACCAGAACACACCAGTATCTCAGTACGAAGAAAAGAAGACAAGAAGACCACCGAAGCGAAAGACGATTAGCTGCAACCGGCGGCTGGAAGCCACATCGACGGAGACGCCGAACGATCATTCCTCGTACGGACTGTGCGCACCCCGTACGGGCACCGCCACATTCTCACCGTACGGAACGAAACCGCAGTCAGTAACTGCCAGAAGGAGCAGCGACGGAGAGCGACGAGCATCCGTAGTCTAACGGCAGCACCGACGACCGGAGCCAGACCAGGACGACGACGCGGACCAATACCGCTGCTAGCGAGCCAGACCAAGACACCGGACGAGCCGGCAACGGAACACGTAGTTACGTCCCCGACCTCCCTCGGCCGCTTTTGAGAGCCTGCCTACCCGGGTCTGATTCACCGTAGCAGTCGCTTCATAGCTAGACACTACCCGTGGTCGACCTCCCATCCCTCGCTATATGCCATACAACCATTCCTACAGCCCATATTGTAAATAGGACGGAGCTTATTGCCCGTCGTGACGAAACGCCCTACCGGCAGCTCGCTATTCAGCCCGGCTGTCGTATTAGCGAACCGACCCCCCCCACTACCATATTAACTGTACATATATATTTGCATAGAAATAAACAGAAGAAGTGATACCGATAACTTTAGTGTTATTATTTCACCTCCCACGAAACAAGCCAGAAGGCTACTGTTTCAACAGATTGTACAAATAAAAC
Organism: Nasonovia ribisnigri; assembly: GCA_027563435.1. Classification (NCBI taxonomy): domain Eukaryota; kingdom Metazoa; phylum Arthropoda; class Insecta; order Hemiptera; family Aphididae; genus Nasonovia; species Nasonovia ribisnigri. Next base: position 121,620 of record JANEHU010002837.1, on the reverse strand, counting down.
AAATTTGACAAAAAAAAAAAAAAAATTTGATAAATGTTGTCGAAAATCGAACTATAAATGCTAATAAAAAAAATATTATGCCCATGTATTAAGTTTTCAAGCTTTTTGACCCAACAAATAAAATTTTATTGACATTTATAGAAAAAGAACTAAAAAATTGTAAAAGAAAATGTCCGTAAATAGCTATGAAAGGGCTCTCACTGAACATGTTCTTGTAATCGCGTTGGCTTATTAAAAGTGGTTATATGGTATTGACACGGCCCTGGCGCCTAATATAATTTGTATACAGATAATAGTTTGGTCGAATTGTGTTAATAAATGACATAATAGCTGTTTTTGTAATTGTTTGAATCTAACTACTGTTGTAGATCTTATGACTAAATAGTAATTAATAATATAACCTAAGATATCGCATGTGGCATTCCTCAGGGCTCGGTCCGACCTCGTGGACCGTAGCTTATGATGAGCTGTTGTCTATGGACGTTCCAGTTGACGTTCAGTTCATATTGGCTTTGCCGAAGACAATGCTATATGAAATATCTAAATATTACAATTATTACTCCTTACAAAAAATAGTATTACCTACAATAGTGTCACCTACTTATTGTTTTTAATTTTTATTTTAGTAGGACGTCTCTAAGCCACTGTCTTTTGAGTCTTCTACATATATTACCGGGAAGTGAGATGGAGGATAGTTGTTTGATTAATGGGTTAATGTGAAAGTTTAAGTATGATTTTAAAAGTAATATAATTTTGCTAGTTTATTAAGGATAGGAATTATTAGGTAGTTGTGAAGATTATTGTTTGTAAAATACTTAGGATAAGATGTTACTATTCGTAAGCAGATGGATTAAAAAGCATGTACTAACTGGTTGAATTACTGATTAAGCTATACATAGTAAGTTTATTGAATAGTAGGTATATATTCAATTATAAAACATTCAACACATAATATTTGTGAGTAAAACTATATAATTTTGTGGTAGGTACACTCATCTAAATGTATCAATTATTAAACACTTATGTATAGTAGCGCCAAACTATGAAATTAGTGGTCAAGCAAAATCAAAATTCGACAGCCATAATTATCATGTTAAGTGGCGTGTACATAGGGTTCAAGGAAACATCTTAAATAAGGGTGGGTGGCCATTGATAGAAGGAAAATAGCACATTTTGTCAATAAGTTATATCCAACTATCCAAGCCTTATTTATAAAAAGAGCAACTAGCATGCGAGTCGTTCGGAAAAATAAGAAAATTACATTATGTGACTTGGACACTCTGTTATACAAAAAGAAACACATAATTATAAAATCAATACATTCTTTCGCTCCTCACAAAATCTAACCAGCAGTTGTAGAGGCCCCTAATAATAGCTCTTGTGCCAAAGATGACCAAAGATGAACTATTTAGTAGAAAAGAAAAATAGTGATCGATATGATCTATAAATATTTACACTAGGATGTAAAATTATATTTATTTTGAACTAAAGAGCAAAATACACTTAAATATAAACAATAAATTCAACTGAGAAATGTATATAAAAATCTTAAAAATTATTATCACTTTGTTTTAAAGTATGAAGAGTTATAATAAATAATCAGTAAATTAATAAAGTGCTTTGAATCTAATATCAGAAAACACTTTTTTTTCTTATAAATAGGAATATATACTATATAGTTTAATTTTTAATACATATAAATAAGAAGTTAAGCTGACTTAAAGATACATTAAACTGTTTTATTTACATATAAAATAAAATGGACAATGGATAGATAAAATAATAATAATAAAATATTTAAATTACTAATCTCTTATGTCATTATTTGGCTCTAATACTGAATTAGATTCATTTCTTTCAAATACTTTTATTAGTTGAGACAGTGTTATATCATCCCATCTATCGAACATGTCACCGGAGAATAAATTTGTGATGTTTTCCTCAATAGAATCTCGAATAATAAAGTTATGTACAAATGTAGGTCTAAAAACATATAAATATTTTTATTATGTGTTAATAAGCCTAACCATATTATACATGTATACAATATTTATACACTTGAGTGTATGTGTGTTATTAAAATTATTATTTCAATAGCAAATTATTTATAATAAATAGTTTTACTTGGTTTGTCCTATTCTATGAATTCTTCCAATGGCTTGATGCTCATCTGCTTTATTAATTATTGGCTCCATGAAAAATATTCGTGTTGCTTCAGTTAAATTTAATCCTTTTGAACCCAGGCTCAATTTCATTAATAATGCATTTATTTTCTTATTTGACTAATAAGAAACAAACAAAATATTTCACTTTACTATTGTCTTTAGTATTCAATATTTACAGTAAAACTTCCATAAAAGTCACCCATATGTAATGGTAGTTTTTTTTTAATCCCGTTAAGTGTTATGGACATAATACATTAATACCTCTACATACTATGTTATAAAAGTGGCCACTCTAAATAATAGTTTTATGTAACTATCCAAAATAGAAAATTTTTAAATTATTTAAAAAATTTATGGCAGTTTATAATATTAGTCTGTGTTATTTATCATGACATTATCTCATTAAATATATTTCTCTAACAAGTCTCAAAAAAAAAAACCCTTATTTTGGTCAAGCATGTAACCTTACAAATATAAATTGGGAATAGGGAAAAACTCTAGCCACCAATTAAATACAAAATAAAAATAAGGTTTTAAAATTATGAAAATACAACAATTATGATAAATTTAAAATTATAAAGAGTAAAAACCAAATTAAAAAATTAATTGTTTGCACTCTTCAAAAATGCACAGATGATATAATTTGTAAAAATCAACAGAAATTAATTTTGAAAAAAATTGTTCAAATATAATAAAATTAATTTAACACTAAACTAATATGAATCAATTTTTTTGATAATTTTAATATTCAACAACTCTTTTAAATTAAAATTGTAAACTATAAAAACTTTTTAGTGTTACACATTTATTAGTGTGAAGTTTTTACCTACTACATATTATTATGTAAATCTTTTGTACAAATTGTTATGCATTTTTTATAGTGACCATCAGGAAGTATTGCACTTAACTGTTAATTTTAACCTCTGAATAGTGATAATTATTTATGGTCCTCCGCTGACCATTATATGGAAGTTTTACTATATATAGATAATAATATATTACATCAACATTTACATAATCATCTTAGTTATTTACATACTTTAAAATCTTTTAGTGTTTTTTTATATTTAGTTCCTGGTTTTAGTATCCTATAACCAATTGAATTTTGATCTAAAGCTTCTCCAAGAAGATTTAATGCTTTATCCCACTAAAAAGAAAACATGTTACTTTTTAAAATAAAATAAACATTCAAAATAATATCAATGTTATACTATACAACAGAGTATTAATAAAACTCACATTTGAGAATATTAAAACTTTTACATTTGGATCCTGAGTAATCAATTCTATTAGTTTTAAAGTTACACTTTCTATTTTAGTAGAAAATGATCCTTTGATTACTATGTTTGACCATTCACCTTCTCTGTTATTTTTTACATAGGATATAGAATCCATCGGGGTAGCGTTCCTACACATAGGACAATCTATCTCAAAGGCATCTGAATGACTACACATGGTTGCTAAACACTGATTACACACACTATGGCCACATTGTAACACTGCCCACTGTCAACCAAAAATAAATAAATAATATTATACCTTCATATAACTATTTGTTTTTAACATACCCCGGCATCACCATTCAGACAACAAATTGGACATGCATCAACTTCAGTAGAGTTTTCTTTTTCTTTTTTTAAATTTTCTAGATAAAGAAGGGTTCCAACTTTTTTTTCTAAAAAAGCTGCAGTTGTTGGCATGTCTCCAGTTAATGACATCAAATTATAATCCACCTAAAAACAATTTAAAATTAAAAAATACCAGGCACGTTTACTGTGTCTAATATAATAATATAAATATATACAAATAACTAACATATTGTTCTAAGATAACATCATTTTCATCTTCTCTTTTAGACTTTTTTTTAGGTGGACCATCTTCGTTAGCTGCTGGTGTAATATTATCTCCAAGTCTCAACCTTGACTTTGCCATAACTATTTCATCATGCGCAGAAAGACTATCACTGAGATGAGTCCATAGTAGCCGTAAGTAACGGAATTCTTTACGTACCAACTCCAATACCTTCATATGTTCAGCTGCATCTTCCAAACAACTTTTATTTATAATTTTGGCTTGTCCATATTGAAATAGTTCTGTAAAAATATTGAACTGTTAAGAAGTCTAAAAAAAAATGTGATATAATACCACAACTTACTCATAAGTAAAAATTCTTTTTGAGACATCTTCCAAAGGCCTTTACTAGTACTTTCATACATGGTTTCTTGATCTTTTTCTTCAGTTTTATCATTTAATGCATTCTTTTGTTTATTAGAAACACTAAACAATAATGATTCATATACTTGTAGTTCCATTTCAGCTTTACATAGTAAACACCTCCTAAGTTTGAAAAATCACAATTAAATTAAAGAAAAACAAAAAATCTAAAATCATGTATACCTATTTTTTGAATTCCCCTTTTTTGATTTTAAACGTAGATGACATATTAATGCACTTTGAACTAAGTCATTCATAGGTGTTTCTTCTAAAGTTTTTAGTTTTGATATTGTGTCTATTCTTGCTGTGTCTAGGTCAGCAAGCCAAACACCAAGAATATTATAAACATCGTTTACAGACTTCAATCTAAAATAAATAAAAACACATAAAGAAATTATACTAGATGCACAAAATATAAAAATATAGAAACCGGTTTGCAATATTTGGAACACCAGGCACACGATAATCTTCCAACTCCATTTGTACTTTAGCTAAAAAGTCATTTGGTGAAAAAATCCAATCCAACATGTCTGACCACCAGTCAGAATAACCTAAGGTTTTATTCTCAATAATTTTAGCTACCTTATCCGAATAAAACTTAACAGTTCTATGAGTTGATTCAATCTAAAATAAAAAATTAATATATCCGGTAAATATATTTAATAATTTACTTTAAATTATTATAATTATAATTTTCCAAACACAGACTAAAAATACATTGGAGTATAATTATTATTTAAAGTTATTCATTACACAATAATTATTTCACCTAAGTATAAAAAGTAGAGTTTTAATACCATATTTTTTTAAGGTTTAAATATACACTATAGTCGGGGACATAGAAACTGGCAGCTGAAATAAGCAATAGGTATACAAAAAAATCTGCTCACATTTTCATTTTTAATAGTATTTTTAAGATTTAATCAAAACAATATGAAGCTAGTTAAATAGATCAAATTTTATACTTATCACTAACGTTTTGTTTACTAGCGTCAAGATATTCTTTTTCAAGTAGTTCCATATCCCTCTTCAAGTCTGAATCATTTAATGCACGGCTTATGGCTGTATTTTCATCAAGTACAGTGGCCAAATTATACATAACATGGATTTTCTAAAAACAATATAATAAATTAGATAGTAAAAACATAAAAACATAAATATATTCTACCTGGCATGTATCGATTTTAAGTTTTTTATCTTTATATTTTTCCATTAAACCTAACACTGTTCTATAATGTTCAACAGCTGTGGCTGGTTCTGCACGAATAAGATACAAACCAGCAAGGGCATTGTGCTGGGAAACAAGTGTACGTAAAAAATCATTACATAGAACACGACATTTATCTATCATTACATCCATTAATTTTTCCATTGTCATTGTTCCTTTTATTTTTAAAAACTGTCCATTTACAGCCTAAGAAATAAAAATAATTGTTTAAAATGTTAATAAAATAAATACAAATAAAATTACTTGAGGGTGTACACAAGCTTGTCGAAGCTTATATAAAGGTCCAATGATGGTATATATACTTTTCCTGTCAATATTCTTGACTGATATATCCAAGGATGGAAACAGCCTTAACAAAACAATTATTTAATAGAATTAAAAATATTTTTAAAAAACATAATTAATTTTTTTTTTTATTTAGGGCTATTAGCAAAAATTAATTAATTATTTAATTACTGGCGTTAAAACAATTATAATTTTGTAAAATTATTAATTTATTAATTCTAAGCAAGGAAACATTATATAATACTTTGCACATATGGCCCTAAAGTAATATAAATCATGTTTACAAAATCAAGAACAACCCACTAATTCAACATATGTGTATGAACCATGACTAGGGCTAGGATTTCTATGCATTTGTATATTTTTTTCCATGAGTCCAAATTGATTGGTTGTCAAATATGTTTTGATTATTTTTTACTAATTAGAAAATTTTTTTTTCCATAATTTGAACATAATCCATATAAGTGCATAATTCATTTTTTGGAAATCTTATGGATTTCAAATGGTACCTATTTATTGTCTATAATTATTAAATTATTTGTCAAATTGTCGTAAATTTAATATCTAATTTAATCTTAATCAGACAATCTTTAGGATACCTATACATTATTTTTTTGATGATTTATGACTAAGATCTAGAACAAATAGTCCGGCTTCATGCTTTTTCTGTTATCACTATTTAACTATAGTCTGGAAAATAATATGTAGCGGCCATGATAAACGCATCCGCATTACAAAAATTTACAATTTATATTTATTATATATACATCTCGAAATTCTGAATTAATTATCCTCCTACTTAGTTATGATAATGTAAGTTGTCCGGATATGATATTTAATGGAAGAAATATGAAAAAATTACATTAATGTACAATATATCTTGGTTTGAGATAGAGGCGGATATTAGATTGAAAAAATAAAAGGCTTTGTTTCTCATTGTTATGCTAAATTAAATATTACAATTTGATATTATATAACGAAACATTAAATTATTACCTGGTTACACAATTGGAAAATATCGTAGCACAATCATCATGCTGGCTCAAGTAAAAATATTTTTCAATCTGGGAAAATGTTAGCCAATGCTGTTCACTAGTTAGTTTTGGTATGTTTAATTCTGAATTAACATCCTGTATTGAACTACGCCATATCAATTTTGAAAAAAAATTATACATAATAGTTTCTTCACCCTTCATTAGCTGCAGAAACTGTTTACGATGGCAGTAAGGACTTACTTCTAGGAACTTTAAAATACCATAAAGATCTAAAAAATAATAATTTGTATTTTTAATACCTTATAACATGCAGTATCAAAAAAATGAAGAATTAAGTTTTCAACAATTTAATATGTGTCATATCAGTGTTTTTAACACATTGACTGCCATGTGTTCGTCAGTGGTCATCTGTAATTTTTCAAGTTTTATACCTTTGTGACCGCCAGGGCACATAGTTGATCATTACTATACTCTATTCCCCATAGGTTTACCCACTTATTTGCATGTGCAAAAAAAAAAAAAACAAGTGGGTAAACCTATGGAGAATAGAGTATACAACGCCACATGACAGCCGGCGACCATAAATTAATATGGTTTTATATAATTAACTTTCCTATAGTCCTACAAAATTAAAGTAAATATTAAATGTATATTATATCTAAAATATATTATATCTTTATACCTATATAAAGAAGGCTCAACCCGTAAAAATATATAAAAATAAAAATAAAATGTACAAAAATGAGAGCAATGGTGTAGTGGGAATCATAACAATTCTTTTGATATAATAAACATATTCATTTAATTTCTTTTCCTTATTTTAAATGTATTTTTTTTTTTAAGTTTAAGTAAAAATACAGAACTATAAAAAAAACGGCTGGTAAGTGGATGTAGCTCTGCTGTACAGTAGGTTACATGTGGATCACTGTATAACGAATGGTATTAAATTTGAATTCAATGATATCATATCATTGTATACTAAAAAAGATTCTGAGCTGAGACGGTTTGTCAGTATGGATATTTTCTATAATATTTATATTTCTTATTAGTAATACGGTAGCCGGTAAGTTGATTAATATTATAAAATTACAACAACATAACTAAAATTATTATTCATGGTTATTTAAAATATGTAATTTTGTCATGAAATAACTACAAAAAAAAACTGTTTATATTTTTGAGATTTTTTAGTTACAGAATAACCTACTTACGTGGTATCTCGTTTTAAATTTTCAATCCTTAGTTATAACAGTTAAAAATGCTATCAATTTTTAACTACAAAATCATTAAATATAAATTTAAAAAAAATATTGTGCCTATGTATTTTTAATATTTGTCAACTACTATTGTAAAAATATACTATGAGCATTGTCTTAAATTTTCGTCATTTTTTTACATATTTTGTCAAAATTTGAACTTTGATTACCTATAAAAAAAATTGTGACTACGGATTTTTAATATTTTTCATCTGCCTTTGAAACTATATATTAGAAACCTACTATTAAATTTTCAAGATATTTTACCCAACAAATAAAATTTTATTGACATTTATAGAAAAACAAACTAAAAAAATTGGAAACTGAAAATGTCCGTTAACAGCTCAAAATAAGTCAGAATATTGTTAAAATTCTAGGGTGTGCAGAAAATGCTTATATAAACATTTGGTCAAAATTTCATGTATCTACGGTAATTTATTTTACAGTTATACCATAAACCAAAATCGATTTTGTTGAAAATTGGTTTTCCGTAAAAATTCCTGTTTTCCCCTTCATTTTTCATTTGTTTTTCACGGCGCTTTTGAAAACTATTAGATTTTAACTTTTGACTCCCCAAAGTACCAACTAGATTCAATTTCCTATCAGAAAAGGTACTATTGAAGAAAATTGAAGCATTTTTACTGTCCTAAAAGGTGAAGACAGACACAAAAAAAAAAAAAAAAAACACACATCATTGTAAAATCAATATATTCATCGCTCCGCTCAGAATCTTACATAATATTTTATGAAATCAACTGAATCAACAGAATCAAAATGATTTGCACCAATCTGATCACATTAAGACTAGTAACTAGTAAGTATTGTATTAAGATGAGTGGGGACTGTCCATCACAGTGTGTACTATTAATATTGTGCATATTAATAATTAAAGACCAAATAAAATTCATAAGTTATTATTTACACAAATAAATACTAAACATAATGTATAATAATTAACAATGTTATGATATTTTTTGACATACCATTTAGTGATTTTTGTATTGGTGTACCAGTCATAGCCCATTTGTGCACAGATTTTAGATTAAATGTCATATCACATACTTTGCTACTCGCACTCTCAATTGCTTGACCTTCATCCAAACATATTCGCCACCATTTAATGCAAGGCAATGGTGACTGAGGATAATTGTATCTTTTTGAATGTCGCAAACGAGTACAATTTTGATTTTCCACATTCTTTAACAAAAATATTACTATTATTTTTCACAAAACTATTACACATAAATTATTGAAACTGAATAAGTATATACCAAAAACAAAAGGGAAAGTTTAAGAGATAAAAATATCTTGGTTACTATATCATGACACAAAAAATAATATGAAAAAAAATAAGTAGTTAAAAATAACATAATTTTGTTACCTTTTTATTTTAAAACTTTAAGTTTTTAACATAGATCTGTTACTTCAAAAAGTAACTTTTCTCAAAATAGCTCAGATTTTGTCTTATATGATTTTTTTTTTATTCTTTTGGATTATAGCAATAATATTTAGGGAGGAGTGGAGGACCCATTCAAAAAAACAATGATTACGTCATGGATAATGTAGAACAATACTTTCAATAATTAATATGTATGTCTTACCTACTTAGAAGATATTTTAAAATTGGTGCCACATGTGGAAAAATACAAAAATATAAATAACTTATGATGGTTATGTACATTTTTGTATTTTTTTTATAATGTAATATAATGTAAATTTTTAATTAGTTATTAACTGTGTATCTTTTGGGACATTTCTTGTATATTACATGTTTATATGAATTTCTTTTTAAATAAACAAAATTATTTTCTAAGCTTCTATTATTTAGTTATATTAAGCAACCACTATACTTACAACATCTGTGACATAGTTTAAATCTCTTGAGAGGGTAGTATACGATGTTATAACTATATCGTAGTCACCGAAAGAAAAAGGTTGAATATAACCATCAAGATGCACACCATTGTAAACATAAACTTTTAAACCAGGTTTGGCAATATGTTTTTCTATCTATAATTTAAATCTATAGTATTAATTCACAACAAGAATATATAACTAAATATTAAATTTTACCTCGTCAATCCACTGGTTTAAAATAGACTGTGGTACAACAATTAAAGTAGTCTTGCACTGGAGTTTATCATTTACAATCCAACAATTAGAACACAAATATGGCACTTCTTGAAATGGTTTTGGCTCAAAATGTACACACTGTGCATGTTGGCCTTTACCACACATTGCACAATATACTAAGATGCTTTTATGGGGTGTTGTCTTGCAATAACATGCAACAATATGAGTATCTTCATCAACATTACTCTCAATGACTTTCTTTGGGACCGTACTCATATCACTTAGTACACTTTTATACCAACTTTCTAGCATGTTGCGTGAACTACTTGTTGATTTTACTTTAAGATCTTTATCATTGGTGTATTCTATATATTTGCTCGTAGATGGTGTTGATGGCATTTTAATCAAAGGTTTTTTTATACAGTCCTTAATTACAACTTTTTGGTTATAAAACTAAAAAAAAAAAAAAAACATTAATAAAATGAAAAATATCAGGATAATTTTAAATTAATTACTTCAGGAGGTGCTGTATTTTCCATGATGCAACATAACATTTCAACAGTTTTTCCTAGACCCATCTCATCGGCTAAAATGCCTCCACTAAATGGAGACCCATCACATTTTACAACTAAAACAAAATATTTTAAAAACCAATAAACTTATAACCAAGTATAACTAGGCTTAGAAGTAAACTATGCAAAAAAACAATGTAGTATATGCACAACAGATATTATATAAAAATTTAAAATTAAAAAACCTAATTATTATCAATTCAATAATCTAAATATTCATTTTTCTTATTAATATCACCAAACATGGATACTATATACCAAGGCAAAGACAAATATTTTTATGAGAAATGGATAGTCAATTAAAAATTAAAAATTATGATATATAGTCAATCGATGGAGTTGAAGAGGTCCTGCAGACATTTCATTGTGGAGGCACACAGAAGAGTAGAACCAATGTGTAATACACATAAAATGGTAACGGTCCAATATGCGACCTACCGATAAGATTGTGTTGATCTACTGGTTTCTTTATCACGGTTTGGTCGTTATGGGCATTTTATTCTATTTTTAATTATGTTCTTAGTCAGTACTTATTTAATTCCGACGACAAAAATGAAATAGTACGTACAAATAAAAATTATGGGAATCGTATAGTAAGCCCATGGGTATTTGGATTTTTTGAAAACGGCCAGACTTATTATTAGAACGGCGATTTTTTATCGTAGAAAAACGAGACTGAAAAAAAAATGGGACGTCTCCTTTACTAGATAGACAGTATAGTAACAGTGTGTAAGTCACATATTGGACAGTAAATTAATGTGACGGTCGAATATTGGACCGTCAATTAGTGTGTAGGTCGCATATTGGACCGTTACCCATAAAATAAACTCAAAGAAAAAAAAAATATTGAAAGATAAAATTATTTTCATCTAAGTTTCTAATAATTATATGTCATTTTTTTTCTAGTAATATAAGCACACCAAAGTATATTATTGTGTCAGATAGGGTTCTGATTAAAGTATATTTATATCCACAATCTTCATATCGAAAAAATTGCATTAATGATAAAATTTTTTTATTAATTTACAATGCTATCGTGCGTCTTTAGTCTGTACATGTATAAAGGTAAATCTGTTGTTTCTAAGGGGGCTAGAAATTTTTAATAATAAAATATTTGTTGCTGAAATAGTCATGTAAAATAGACTAAAAGCTAGACAAAACTGTGAGACTTGGATTATAATTGAAAATGTTCAACAACTCCAAAGCATGGCCGTAAAAATTTATCATTATTACAAAAATTAATGGCATACCTATTTAAATATATAAAAACCAAAATTATTATTTTTAAAATTGTCAATTTTTTATCAAAGAATTTGAATAAATAAAATCTCTATTCCCTAACTAAGACAATAACTAATTAATATTAATTTTCAAAATTAAACTCTATCGAATCCAAATGCCTCAATTTTGTTTAGCTTTTTGGCATTTTTTAAAATTTAAATAGCATGGCATATTTAAGAAAATCTGTATCATTGACATGTGCCTGAGCGTGCAAAAAAGTTATATGTGGGTAGTGAGCCGTCAGTGCCAAGTACTCGATAACAAATTTTACAAATTACACACACCAACATTAATTTACTTCTCATACAGTACCGCAGCTAAAATATAAATGCTAAAATATTACTCCTTAAAATATGTCCAGCCCCTCTAGCCACATAATGTGATTTTACAATATTATTGTTCTTTCATATTTTATATATTTATTTATACATGTGAAATAAAAGCAGAATAAATTACCATTACAGAAAAGTGGGACATAACAGAAAATCAAAAACTATACACTCAGTTTATCTTAAACATGACAAAAATTATAGGTGCCCATTTTTATTTTACACCACTATAGTAAGTAAAACATTTTGTCATATCACAAATTGTTTTACTCTAAAATAAATATATAAAAATATACATTTACATTTGAATCTAGGATATACTTTTCTACTTATAACTGTGATTTTTGTTTATTTAGTTAATTACAGTATAATAAATTATATTAGTTTTCAACTCACAATCATTGTTTTTTTCTCTATCAACCATCCATTTCACAGCTCTTCGCTGGTAAGATCTAAGTGTAGGTATAACAATCTTAGGTTGTTCAAAGTCATCAGTAATGTGTTTATGATAAGTTTTAATGACTTCAAAAAACTTAGCAGCTTGTAAGTTATTCATGTTTGAAAGTCCTGAAAATATTTAGGTATATAATTGTAAGATTATTTACTTCAAAATATAGTTTGTATAATAAAAACAACTTTAAATTTAATAATTTCAAAACCATTTTATTGATAAAACAATGTGTGGATAAGTATTTTTTTGTCTATTTTATGTAGATAAGGATTTAGACTACTAATATTAAAATATAACATATTTATTCTAATATATTCTATTAAATTATAAAAGAAAATAGTATGATTAATTTCATGACTATTGATAATTATGTACAAAATACATTTTATTGGTATACATTACGTATACCTATCAATAATTAATCAAACCAAATAATTGTATCTTAAATTTAAATCTTATTTCCAGTAAAGTTTCAATGAATCATTATACTATAGTCTCATTAATTGTTAAAATGTCGGTTTAAATATATCAAATAAATATACCGAATTAGTTCAATTACACCAATTCCTAACAAAATCAAGAAAAAACATGATACAATAGAACAATTAAGAATTAATATATATTTTATTAGTGAATAGAATTAAGGATCATAATACTGTAATTAATACAATTTAGAATTGACTCTGCTGTAAACAAATGATTAATGTTAACACCCTTACAAATGATTACAAGCAGAGCAATAAGAAGTTTGTTGAATGTTGACGTAATTTTCTTAATAGAATAAAATGTACTATATTACTATGTAACTATTTACTACCTGATTAAGTAGTAACCAGATTAAATATATTTTTCTATAGTAGAATAATGTATAGGTACTTCATTAAGTTAGAATTCGAAATATCTATTATGAAATTGCATGAGACATTTCCAATTTGAATAGGTATTATTTAAAAAAAAAAAAGACTCAGGCACAAGGAAGAACATCGAATTGGCGTATTAACAAAGCTAATAATGACATAATGTAGGCAAATGCGAATATTACACTATAATATCAACGAGTACATCAAATTTTAGCCAATTTAATCAAGCGGATTACTGAAAATCCAACAGAAGAGTTTGACTAAGAGAAAAGTCTAACGTACCAAATATCAATATCTACAGACGAAGACCAACAGGATAATACAGCAGGTCCGATATGTAGTAGTTACATTACGAGTGTTAACTCCTAAGGTACCAAGATTGTACAGTACAATTGTCCCTCTAAAACGATCGAGAAATTAATCAACATTAAAGTTTAAGCGAACTTCGTGTACATAAATTATAATATTTTATAATAATTTAATATATTTTATTACAAATCATACAATTACAATTTATAATAAGTAATAACTCAAAACCTTATCTATTATTCACAATTCACATATCTTATAGCAATAATATATACCTATGTTGTATACATTTTGTTGTTTTATTATGATCTGTGGTATAAGCTTATTGTTGTATACAGTTCGCGGAGTATAAACAATATACAGTGTAGGAAAGCTACCCGATCCAAATGTCTTTCGGAGGAACTACACTATATAGTACCGACTCCCACGACAAGACGTTTATCCTTTGAGAAAATGGCAAAAATGTATGACGTTTTCACGTACTAAGATCTTATTCCGTGGATGTATCAAATACAACGATAATTGGATAATATTTTGTAGAATTGCCGTGTATTCATGAAAATTAACAGAGAATGGAATGGACGCCAAACCATTTTATCATTTTATCAAACCAAATTTATCTGTTCTGTGGCCAAACTGTGTATATAAAATTATAAAAGTTGTCCGGAATTATCGCATCCGCCAGAGCCCAGAATGCGCGTCGGACCGTGAGTGATGTCGATTTTACATATTGACCAGCATAGAAAATGTATTGGTTTTGTATTATAATCATGATAAAGAAATTCTATGTATTTTGTAAATTTACAGGTGAATGTAAAATTAATTCAATGTCGAACTTCAGACTCTCATAAAAATATTGTGGATTTACGATCAACTTTTCATTAATTTCAACTAACAACAACATGAGAAACCTTGTATTAGATTTTTAGGTTTTTTGACCAAGCAAACTCGACGATTACGATTAGATTTATACTTTGCATACAAACTTTTTTTCGGAATAATTTATTGTCCTGATTTGTGTGTTGTTTTCTCATTTATGTTCGTTCACGCAGTACTCGAAATAGAAATTAATTTTATATAAATTTAGAACTTTAGAAGTAATAAACTATGCTAAGAACTGTCCCAGTAACAGAATAATGTGATTTACTAATGAGTTAAATATTGATATTTTTGTCTCTCGAAACTTTAACTTATTAAAAGCTTATTTTTAATAATATGTCATAAGTCATAGCATTGTTTATAAATACATACTAGTATTTAAAATCAATGGTCATAGTAATATTATTAAATTACTTTCTTGATATTTATATTTACCATTTAATATTAAACAATTGTTTATTTGTATACTACTTATGTAATTGGGTCTGGACCGTTTGAAATTATATAAAATAAAATAAGAATATATATATATATATATTTATATATAATAGTTAAATAGTATATCTTAGTCCGTGAGATATTTTAAATTTTTAAAAATCGTTCCTTTTTTCTATGTAGTTTTTTGGTCGTTCTTTTATTCTGTATTTTTTTCCTTGATTACCAATGACTATATAATATATCATGAACTGATTTGAAATTATTTTTGGGTTTCAATTTACGTGTAGAAACCAGGTTTCACATTATTTAGGCTTAGCCGGGTAGCACGAACGATCACGAATTTAACGAATCAATAGTGGGCTAATTGCTAATGGTCCCTCAAACATGATTAAATGACCAATAATTGATCCTTTCAATTTTACTGAACCATCAAATTAATAATTTTTTCATGCGACGGTAGGATTTTGAGTAATTCATCTGGTTTCAATTTTTCGTGATATTTGAATATTTCTCGTCACCCGTGTCCGGTAGGTGATAAAATTATAAAAATAAACATTTATCATGGAACAAAAAGTTTGTTCGATTTCTGTTCAAAGGACGTCCTATGAGCTGCAACGATTGCCGATTGGAGGACAGTTGTGATTAAAATTCGGCGTTTTTACTTTTTTAGGACGTTCTACGAACGTAAACAAACACGACACCTAACCAAAACCTGACTGTTGGTATAGTTGGTATACATGTTATACATTTTAGTACAGTCAATTATTGGCATATACTGCATGATGCCTCGATGTGTCTATTCGGCTTTTAGATAATACAAAAAATAAGAAATTCTAAATTAATCAAGGGAACTGGTCGTTAATTTCACGCGGGCCTACATCCTCTGTGACCGCTTCACTAGGTCAAAGTATGCAGCCTGCCCGAGATCGAGAAAAATCCTCCAGCAATGTGGTAATAGAGTTTTACTACGATTTTTATCTTCAGAAAGTTTTAAAGAAATGTTTACATTTTAGAAACCAAATTACTCATTGAAATTTACATTGGCTGGTCACACCAAAGCCGTGTCGTCAGTGAAGTTCAGTCCTAATGGTGAATGGCTTGCGAGCTCATGTGAGTTTTCTTTCTTTAATTTTATATTCAAATTTGTAGTATATTTATGATTAGGTCTGTGTGTTTTGTATTCATTTTTCTACATTAATAACTTATGGGTCGACTTGAATATTCTGAGAAACTTTATACTCAATAACATGTTCTGGGTACACATTATAAACAAACTATAATATAATATGCATCATATAAATGTAAATTTGTTCGGTGTTATAGGAACTTAATTGCAGATTGTTCATTATGGCATTCACCACTTTAAGTTTCATTAGTTTTTCAATTAATAATTCCTATTAGATTTACAAATTATCACAGAAAAAATATACTAACTAATATCTGTTATTAATCAATTACTAAATTATATACCGCAGATATTGTCATTATTATGTCAATAATCATCATGTTGGATAACAAAACATATTTTACTTTAATAATAATACCTGCTATTTTTTTTTTTTTCTGGGGTATGTGGGAATCAGTGAAATGGTGTGATAAAACACTTAGGTAGTATAGATTGCTTATAATGTGTTAATAGTATAAAGCACTTAAAAACAAAAGGCGGGAGTATAATTTTTTTGCGGACTGATAATGGAAAAGTCCCCAAAATCTTACTTTTTAAAAATTTATTCTATTTTTTAAACTAATGTAAAATATATTCAGTTTCATGATGAATATTTTTGAAATGTATTCAAATAAACACATTTTTAATTGTATTTTGTATATTAAGTAATTTTGTTTGTGTTATAATATTTGACCTATTCAATAATTTAATTATTGTTTATAGCTGCTGATAAATTGATTAAAATTTGGGGTGCTTATGATGGCAAGTTTGAAAAGTCTATTGCTGGACACAAGTTAGGAATCAGCGATGTTAGTTGGTCATCAGATAGTCGTCTTTTAGTATCTGCCTCTGATGATAAGACATTAAAAGTTTGGGAATTAAGTTCGGTAAGCATTTATTTTATAATAATTATCTGACTAGTTAGCCTAATTATAATTGTGAATGGTATTAGATGTTGCACTCTATTTATTTTTAAGAAAACATTACACCTGCATATATTGTATCCTTCAAACAATCATGCAAAATGACTAATTACATTAAATTCAGCAGAAATAAAGTTGAGCTTTTGTCTTTGATATTAAAGTGAAATGACCTATTATATAACTCAAAGTCAAGTACATTATCTGTCTTTGTACATTGAATTTTTTACAATATAACTATTTTTCTGCAACTTTTGAGTATGCAAAATATTATGAGTCTAAAATGGTCTTTATCAAAGACAAATTGAAGTATTGTATAAAAGTGTACGTACAAACTCGTAAAATGTTTTTTAACTTTATGATTGATAATAGGTAAATTAACTCCAATATTACAGCTATCAACCAGATATTGGTTCTGCTGAACCCATATTTTCTAAATTGTAAGTTTGTATGATGGAGACAGCACAATGTGTGCGTTATCTATAGTAGTAAGTGATATAATTGGAAGGGAATAAAAAAATCTTTTTATTAGATTTGGTTTAATATTTGTTGTATCCAACTAAACAAATTATCTAAATATTTAAATAATCTGAATTCCTTAAATATTATTATAGTAGTTTGTGTATTTATTAATTGTTTAATATTTTAAAAATGTCCTAACTAAATAAAATATATTATAGAATGACTATACAATTGAACACCAGTATCTCTACAAGAACATTTGGATAGATTAATAATTACTTTTTTTCTGAGTAATGAAATATTTTTTAAAAAATCACTTATTTTATTGTTTGTATATTATATATTACATAATATTAATTTACTTTATATTTTAATTTGTTCTATACAAAAATATTACTTTTATTTGATAGTTGAATAATAAACTAGAATTTAAAAGGCTTAAAAATTTAAATGCACTTAATTAAATTTAATAAACCACTTGATTATTATTTTATTTTTTTAGTCAAAATGTGTCAAGACACTTAAAGGCCATAGTAACTATGTTTTTTGTTGTAATTTTAATCCACAATCAAATCTAATAGCTTCTGGATCTGTAAGTTTTAAATATTTAGTAACAAACAAAAATTTATTTTTAAACATTGTTTTATAAATTTTTTTTATTTCTTTAGTTTGATGAAAGTGTACGAATTTGGGAAGTAAAAAGTGGTAAGTGTTTAAAAACACTTCCTGCACATTCTGATCCAGTTAGCGCTGTTCATTTTAATAGAGATGGATCACTTGTGGTTTCTAGTAGTTACGATGGTTTATGGTAATATTTTATAAAAAAAAATCCATACTTCATTTATATGCATTTTATACTTTTATATGGCTTGTTTATACTTTAGTCGTATTTGGGATACTGCCAGTGGTCAATGTTTAAAAACACTTATCGATGATGACAATCCACCTGTTTCATTCGTAAAATTCTCACCTAATGGAAAATACATTTTGGCAGCTACTCTTGATAATACACTTAAATTATGGGATTATACAAAAGGAAAATGTCTAAAAACTTATGTTGGCCATAAAAATGAGAAATACTGTATATTCGCAAATTTTTCTGTGACAGGTGGAAAGGCAAGTGTTTCATGTTAATTATTAACCACTTAGTATTTACTTATTTTGTTTGTTTATACTATTGTAGTGGATAGTTTCTGGATCTGAAGACAATATGGTTTATATTTGGAATTTACAATCCAAAGAAATTGTACAGAAGTTACAAGGTCATACAGGTAAACTTATTTTAAATTCAAATTGAAGCTATTGTTTGTATGCTAATATACAGTTTTTGTCCTGTTACTTTAGAACATAAATTTGAACAGTTTTTGATTTTCTCTACTCTAAAAACAAAAACTATCTTTATAAGGGATTAATTAACAAAGAAAATATTTATGTTCATTTTTAAAAAATAATATTCATTATGGTCTTAAGAGATAAAAACAAAAACAATCATTCATTACCCTCAGTTCAGTACTAAACAAAATGTTTTGTTAGATGTTGAACAAATCATTCAGTTAAGGTTCAACATCACGCTGAATTGTTCGGTTCAACATGCTATTAAAAGGTTTAGTCGAGACCATATATTTTATCATTAATTTGTATAATAGTTTCATTCACACTAGTTTTTAAACTGACAAGGCTAATCGTAAAGTCCTAAGAGTAAAAATGTTATCTTATGTGCTTGTAAGACAGAGACAGACAGAGGGAAAATAGTATTTTTAACTTAGTCTTATGAAAGAGAGAGAGAGAGTGAGCTGAACAGTTTATTGGTGAGTGATGAAAGTCATATGAGCCTCTGCAGTAGTCGGAGAGGGTACAGAAAACATTTAGTATAGAACCAGTAAACACCATCTAACTTTTTATTTATTTTTTAGATGTAGTTTTGTGTACTTCATGTCATCCAACAGCAAATATAATTGCTTCAGCAGCCCTAGAAAATGATAAGACAATAAAACTATGGAAAAGTGATACTTAAAGTTTAATTTAGAACTTGAATATTATTTTGTATAATTTGTATAAAGGGAATGGTTATATTCTCCTGCCTTTTGACTATAGTCTTATTTTCATTGTAATCAACTGTAAAATTACCAACAGTAATAGTAATAGTTAAATCATTATTTTTAGTATTTTTTCTTATTTTCTTGCTCAAAACTCAAATATTGTTTACAAAAAAGAAATATTGATATTTATTACTTTCAAAAATAATTTAAAAGATAATTAGCATCATAGTAAATGGTGTTAAAAAAATGTGTATTGTATAAAATAATAAATATGACTGCTTTATCATAGGTAAGATACTAAAAGTATAAATACTAAATGAATGAAATATAAATATACTTATACTGTGGTATGTTTTTAAATTTAATTTCACTTTAGTTTGTAAGGACTGAGATAACTATTTATTCACTATGATTAATTTTAAAAATCAAATCTGTCAATAAATATATTCAAGTATTCATTTCATTTTAAAATGTACTAAATTAATATTTGCAGTTCGTATATTTTATAGAGATTATTAGTTTACAAGTAAATTATTTTGTACTTTTATAAAATGTATAATATTTTGTCAGATTTTTTTATTGTGATTTTGAAACTTACAGTTCATAATTCTAAAAACAAAATAAATTGAACTCAAAATGGTATTATATGTTCTTGAGTACCACTTATAATTATTTCTAATACTTGATTAAAATATGGCGATAATCAAAAATTAGTTTTTTTTTATGAAATGTATATTATTATTAAATTGTTTACTAAAATAAACCAAATTCTTATCATTTTAACTAATATTACCGTCATTAAAAAAATGTTAAATAAAATAACCTAACCTAACTGCACATACTGGTAAAATATAGTTAATGATCAAACTGCACTCTGTTAAAAGCAGGTAATATTCAAAAAAGCTTCAACAAAAAAAACATGCATGAAGGGGTTAAACATTTTGAATACTCATTAATTTCCCACTTACAGGTCTGACAATAATTTTAATCATTGGCGTGGTTAAAAATTACCATTGATTACAAATACCATGATAAAATTGTAATAAAATAAATAAGTGATGTACCATGATACTTTTTTAAATCGTTTTTAAACTTGTCAAATTAGTTCTACCTGTAAAGTAATAGGTTATTAATTATATATTGGTTATTATATTATTTGGTTTTCTTAAGGAAATAATTCATAGTCAACATTATGAATGGCTTGTTTAAAATCCTTCAAAATTATATTTGGCATACTTAAAATACTATAAGCCCTAATTCATTGCACTTTTAACAAGTTATTTTAAACATGTTTTTATACGTATATATCTACAGTTTTATATGGAATCAAAGCAAAGATTAATGGAATGGTATATTGGTATGTAATAATTATCGTGGGCTCGTCCGCTGTTCATAGATCTAAAATTATATACAATAGTGAATAAACAAACCACAAATTAAGATATACACCTAAATATCTTAAATGTTTGTCTTAATCCTTGAAACAAACATAATATGTTGTTATTTAGCTTCTTTTTTTTGTTGGAAAGCTGTTGTATTTTATCCATCTAATTCCTACTTCTCTAGTGGATTTTTGTAAAATTGTCTTTCATAAAAATCAAATTAAACGTCTAAAAGAGCAAAATGAAAAGTTTCATCTAGCCAGTTAAATCATGAAATTTTACATATCCGATTACGAGGTGTCGGTTAGGAGAGTTTTCACTGTATATATTATATAATATATAGTCGATAAGGTAATATATGGAAATTTAAAATACGTCTTACATTTTCATCTGTAGCTTTATCTTCAATAATTTCTTGATTATTTTTATGACCTTTAGATATCTATAACAGAAATATGTAAAGTTAAAATTTGAACGATGATGGATGATCCTTCCGCATAGAAATCAAAATTAGTAAAAAGTATCCAAATTTTTTTATTCCCCTAATTTTCAAAGCATAGTTTTGAATTTATCTTGAGTCTCAACGCTCTAATGCGGTGTTGCATAAACAGTTTATTAAATTTAATGGACCGACCGTGGTTCAATAAACCTTGTATAAGGGACCATTAGCTCACAATCTAGTCTAACCCGGCACTACAGTAGTTTTATATTAAGTTATAGTTTTGCCATTAAAACTAAAAACAATATTATGGCCAATGTTGCGAAATGCCGAAAAAAATTGACTCTTAACAAAAATGTAGCTAAATAACATATTATACCTACAGAGTTCCTTGTTATTAGTTTTATAGATTTAAATACTCCGAATAATATTCTATTTTGAAATATGAAATAAAAATGAATGGTCTCATCCAAAGAAATAAGAAAATTGAAAACTGATGACGATGTCATATTATAATAATATCTATCATCTATGGCAGCGTTTCTCAACCTTTTTTCATTTGCGTACCCCTTGACCTCTCACCACTGCTTTACGTACCCCCAATGTCAATTTATCGTTTATTCACACACAACACAAATAAGATATTATGAAATAAGTTCAATGATGAAAAATTTGGAAACATTGTACTGAACAACATTACATAACCCGATTAGATAAAATCCAGTGTCCTGTGCCACATTATTAAATATTTCACAAATTACGAACCATTTAAAATACACCAATTTTATTTTTTTCGGACATTATGATTTTTTTTTCACGTACCCCCTCATACCTTCTTACGTACCGCAAGGGGTACGCGTACCACAGGTTGAGAAACGCTGATCTATGGCAAACGCCAATCGTGGTCATTCGTCGGAGACGATTCGCAGTTCTAATAATTTCAATGAACAAAAAAAAATTAATAGGCCAACAATGAACAGACAAGTCGTTAAACAGTAATTTTGAACCTATACAACATTTATTCATATATTTCATTCTGCTAAAGTTAATTTCATAAAATATCTCGATACTATCAGATCAGTGCAATATGAAGACGGATGAAGAAATAGCAGTTCCTTGATATGGAATCTGTACTCTAGATATGGCACACCTACATTCAACCCGAAGAGTCGACATATTCGTAAGTTTGATTACCTATTCTTTAGGGGCTTACATTTACGTTTTAGTCTTAGGTAGGTAATGTCATTGTATACGAAAAACAATTCAGAGCGGAGACCGGGAGACGGCTTGTCAGACTAGGATATTTTATATTGTTATTTTTAATACGTAGTTATATTTAGTTGAATTAATATTCTTTGCATAATATCGAATATTATCATATTTGTGTATCATAATATACTTAGACGTTTTAAGAACCCCCAAATAATAATTTTAAATTAAGTACCTACTTACATTTTTTTTTTATAAAAAAAAAACATAAAAATCGGAAATGTTGTACCTATGCCAATAAATAGCACAACATGGGTCAAAATAATTTCTGGTGTATAGAAAATGCTAATAGTGCATTCAGTTAAAATTGCATGTATCTACGGAGTACGGTACATATTTTAGAGTTAAAAAAAGAACCAACATCGATTTTTCCGAAAACTAATTTTTTTGTTTATCCCGACGTTTGTAATCTACGGGAAATTTTAAATTTAGACTTCCCGAATGCATAAACTAAATTCACTTTCCCATCGGAAAAGAAAAGATACTGAAGTTAAAAATCAAAGCTACAGACAAAAAAAATAGGTTATAAAAATGTTAGAAACACATATCATTCTATAATCACACATCATTATAAAATATAAAATATACCCAATACAATTAAAATTAACATATTAAATATCTAATTATTATTAATTTTAAATTAGACAGTATTCGGTGAAATTGTTAAACTTGGAATTTTATAAATCTAGTTGGTATTATAGTCGGTACATGTAGGTACTGTCAATTTGATGTGTTTATTATATACCTGTAAATTTACTCTAAAAACCAGAAATTACATTTATTTATAATCACAGTTTAACTTAAAGATTCAAAAAAAAAAAAAAATATGCCTATATGCTTCTAATATCTATACACCATCAAATTGTTTCTAAACACAGAACTCTTTGATATAAAAAGTTGTATTTTATTAGATCTGTGGATGCATCATATTGAAGTACCTATAATATAATATCTATCATTTATATTCTATGGCAATATTGTCAAAGTCGATACGAAAGAGTGAAAGACACAGTCGATGAAAAATTTTAAAATTTTAATAAACGAAACATGACATAAACAAAAAATATACTGCGTTTCGTATGGTTTTATTTTTCACAAATCACAATATTTTCAGATATGTATTTGGAGCGTTTTTAGAGTGACGTCGTAGCTATAGTGCACACGTCACGGATTCCAACGAATGCTGAAAGAATCGATATTTTAAATGTAAGTTTGTTTTATATTTATTTGGTTCTCAAATTTACCTTTTAAAGTTAAATTAAATATTTAATGTCACTAAAAATGTGCTATAAGTGTTGTAGACGAATATTTTAGTTCCGAGTTCGAAATGTATAAAATATACGCGAGATTGAATAATACAAACGCCGTAATCGTATTTTCTGTTCCAGGTCGTAGAAATATTATAATAATTAATAGGTGCATTCTTATATGCTATAGGTACTTGAAATAGACATATACATTTTGGTTTAATTTTTAGAAATATATGTTCTAACTTATAAGTCATAAGTACAGGCCGGATTTATATTCTCTTAAAATTATTAAAATATGCAATATATTATTCTCTTAATATTCTTTTAAAATACCAGATACCTATATGATATTTTATGTTCTAAAAATATGTGTGGCAAAATATTATTTCAATATAAATAAAAATTATATGCATTTAGTTTAAATTTATTATTTAATAACTTGTATTATCTATATATATAAAATCCAAATACCACTCACTCACTGATCGCTGTATCTCAAAAACTACGCAACGTACGGACTTGAAATTTTAAATAGAGGTTCTTCTCATATTTTCACCGTGCAATAAGAAAGGATTTGCCGAAATTCACATTTTAAAGAGATGCTCAAACAGGGATCTTGAGGTTCACGATGGAAATTTTTTATTTTATTTTTATTTATTTTATAAATAGTTGCCATTGGTTACAGTCAACAGCAGAAATTAGTATTTATTTATTATTGATTGTCATTCATTCTTCAAATCGAGTTATTGAACTTTGTCCGTGATCCGACGTAGCCCGTAAACTCATGGAGCTCATCGACGTTCGCGGTGTCATGGTACCTCACCGTGCTCTGCATTTGGAGGGAGACGGTTCATGTTTCTTTTATTCACTTTCGTATCACATGTATAGCACCGTCTCTCATGCGCATAATTTACGGTCAAGTGTCGTACAATACGTTTGTAACAATTGGCAACGGTTTGAACTGTACAGCATGATGTTGAGTGGTAATATTTACAGAAATATTAACGAATATCATGCTCACATGTCCCTTCCTACCACTTATGCCACCCCTTGTGAAATTCACGCCGCTTCTGAAATATACCCGTACCATTTAGTGATATACAGAGATGGCGATGTTATTTTACAGCCGGACGAGTACTTGGAAGAAAAGTTAATATTTCGTTTTAAGTGTACTGGTCCTATGATGAACGCACATTTTGAACCACTTATTCCTCTATATGCCCCTACTCCTCAGTTGTCATCAGACAACAGTGCTATTGTAATTAATGAAAAAAGTAGAAAAAGAAAATGCCGCCCAAGAGTAAATGACAGAATTAAGACACAAAAACATAGAGAAGCCGTGAAAAAGTATACACATAAAAATCCTGAAGGTAATAGGACGGCGGTTAAAAGATATAACAACGCAAATCCTGATATAAATAGAGCTTCTGTTTCTAAGTATTCAAAAAACAATCCTACGATTAATCGGGATGCTGTACAAATGTACAATAAAAAAAGACCGACGATTCCATGGAAATCAAAGTGTTTATCAGGTTTTAAATACAGCAGCACAATAGACTACTGTAATGACAAAGTTGTTTCTATAGGACAGCCAACAGAATGCAAGTGGTGTCATGCAAAGAAATGGAAGGAAGAAAGCCCCGGTATTTGTTGTAGTAATGGTAAAGTTGTTCTTCCTCTAACTGAAACACTTCCTGAACCACTACACAGCCTACTTTTAAATAATCATCCTGAATCTCAACATTTTTTAACGAACATTAGAAAATACAACGGCTGTTTCCAGATGACGTCGTTTGGGGCTAAAACGGTAAATGTAGGTGGCTTTATGCCAACCTTCAAAATTCAAGGCCAAGTTTACCATAGAATAGGAAGTGTTTTACCTTCGCACGCAAACGAACCATCATTTTTACAAATATATTTTGTTGGTAACGATGAAAAAGAAACGGAACTTCGGTCTAATCTTTTTCCTGCCGTAAAGCCTTGGTTGGTTGGCCAACTTCAAAAAATGCTGCACAACCACAACCAGTACGTACGAGATTTTAAAACAGCTATTGAATGTGTTCCTAAAGGACAGGAATTTAAAGTTGTGATTCATGCCGATAGAAAACCTGTAAATCAACACAGGGGTCGGTATAATGCACCGTCAACAAGCGAGGTTGCTTTAGTTATTGTGGGACAGGATTTTGAAAAAAGAGATATAATTCTTCAAAGTAGAGACACCAAGTTAGTGAGAATAAATGAAACCCATCGTGCTTACGACGCTTTTCAGTACCCTCTTATGTTCTGTCGTGGTGAAGATGGGTATTCCATCAAAATACCTCAGCGTGACCCAAGTTCTAAGATATCTCTTAAAAAAACAGTTTCTGCTTCCGAATTTTACTGTTATCGAATTATGGAAAGACAAGGGCAAAATAACTACATGTTACTATACCGTAATCTTCTCAATCAGTTTTTGGTTGATATGTACGCTAAGATAGAAACAGAAAGGCTTAATTTCATTAGACACAACCAAAGTAAACTGAGAGCTGAAAATTGTGTGCATCTCAAAGACGCAATGTGTAAAGGAGATGGACAAGTTTCAGAGATTGGCCAGATAGTTGTGTTACCTTCCAGTTTCACAGGAGGACCCCGTTATATGCACGAGAGGACTCAGGACGCCATGACATACGTTCGCCACTATGGCCGTCCTGATTTGTTCATTACGTTCACATGTAATACCAAGTGGATTGAAATTGAATCTTCCTTACACGATGGACAAAAGCCTCAAGATAGGCATGACATAATAGCTAAGGTTTTTCACTTGAAAGTTAAAAAAATCATTCATCTTCTAACTAACGGTTCTATTTTCGGTTCCTGTAGGTGTTACATGTTCACAGTTGAATGGCAGAAACGGGGTCTGCCACATGTGCATATACTTCTATGGCTACATGATAGAATTATGCCTTCTGACATTGACAGTGTTATAAGCGCAGAAATTCCTGATCCCGAACTTGACCCTCTCCTTTATGACATCGTAAAATCTACTATGATTCACGGGCCATGTGGACATTTGAATAGAATATCACCATGCATGCTCAATGGTTCATGTAGCAAGAGATATCCACGTCCATTTTCCAAGGATACGCACACTGCAGATGACGGATATCCCCAGTATCGAAGGCGGGCTCCATCTGATGGCGGTTTTTCGCTTGAAATTAATGGAGTAAAAATTGATAACCAATGGGTGGTGCCGTATAATCCTGTTTTGTCCCGTACATTTATGGCTCATATTAACGTTGAACTGTGCAACTCTGTGAAGTCCATAAAGTACATATGCAAGTACGTAAATAAAGGAAGTGACCAAGCATTGGATAGAACTCTCCAGGACATCAGGAGTAGTAATCGCCTAATGGGTGGGATGACCGTCTTACTGGCTGGGGACTTCAGGCAAACACTACCCGTTGTTCCTCGAGGAACTCGTGCTGATGAGGTAAGGGCCTGCCTTAAATCATCCTACCTATGGCCTAAGATCCAAGTCAAATCCTTACGAGTCAACATGAGAGTGTACCTTAGAGGCGATCCTGAGGCAGAAGATTTTTCCAACTTACTCCTTCAAATAGGAAATGGAGATTTACAAGAAGATGATGATAGGAAAGTGAACATTCCAAACAATTTGTGTTCAGTCGTCAAGGATCTAAAAAGTTTGAGTGAGCAAATATATCCGAATTTAAATATTTTACATTCAGAAAACCTGACTTGGCTGAACGAAAGAGCCATTCTTACACCAAAGAACGACACTGCAGCAAGCATCAACGACTCCTTATTGGACCAGCTTCCTACTGAAATGGCGAAATATTCATCTGTGGACTCTGTTGTGGAGTTAGATGATGTAGTTAATTACCCTGTAGAGTTCCTTCACACTTTAAATCCACCAGGAATTCCACCTCACAATCTATGTTTAAAAATTGGAGCTCCAATAATGCTATTGCGTAACCTTATACCTCCAAAACTTTGTAATGGCACACGACTTCGGGTAAAGACCTTACATAAACATGTAATTGAAGCAACTATCTTTACAGGCTGCGGTAAAGGAGAAACAGTATTTCTACCAAGAATACCTTTAATTCCAACTGACTACCACTTTCAATTCAAACGGCTACAGTTTCCCATAAAGGTATGTTTTGCCATGACAATTAATAAAGCTCAAGGACAGTCTTTGAAAATGGCCGGAGTGGATTTAAGGAATGACTGTTTCTCCCATGGCCAATTATACGTAGCCTGTTCACGTGTATGCTCTCCTGATAGTCTGGTAATACTGCTTCCCGAAAGAAGAACCAAAAATATTGTATACAAGGAGGTACTATAAAAAATGCGAAAACAACATTGCATAAAAAAATAGTTAGTACACAACAATGTTACTCATAACATTTTAAATATGAAAAAAATATACACACGGACGAAGTAGGTTAACTATAAAAAAAAAGCAAAAACAATTGACTAAGCATAACAAATAATATATAGCACTCAACAATATTACCCATATAATTCCACATGTGGCTACAAATTTAAATATTATATATTTTACATTTAAAAAGACATTCTTCTTTTCGACAACGCTTCCAGAGTGTTTTACACCTCATAGGAGTTTTTCCGGGCAACGCCGGGTAATTCAGCTAGTAAATAAATAAATTAAATGTACAATAATTTTGTTTTAAATCTATTTAATTCAATTCATTTTCAAATAACAATTAATAACTATATATTGTTCCATATATGTTCTGGTGTCATTTTAGTACGCCGATTTGTTAAAAAGTTTTTGTGACTCATAAGATACAATTTTAATGTAAAGAATAAAGATGATGATTTTTTTCCAAATCCAACGTTATAAGATATAGATAACTATTAATTTAGTGCAACATAGTATTTAACTTCTATTATTCACCTAATATCTATATCATTGGGATTAAGGACGTATAATAACCATGTGTGCTTAAAAAAAATGTTCACGGAACGGTCAACTGCGTCTATCTTGACGTGTGCGCACTTAAGAATAATATACTTATATAATATATATACAATATACATTATACTTGTATAGTCGATAGTCGTGTAGGTACATATCTAAATATTAATGTAATACATACACGAATGTGTTACCTATATTGTTTCCTTAAGAATACAACATTAATTATTATATATATTTTTTTTCATATAGGTAGGTTATTACAAAACTCTAATTAATTGTAATCAGATTTATTTTTATTTTCTTAAATACAATGTATCAAAAATTATTAATTAATATATCCATATAATTCATTGAAATAAAATAAACACACCTAGGTTCTATAATTAGTAAAACGAATAAATCCATGTGTAAACGTAAACTATTAAAATACAAACAAACAAACGAAAAACGAATCTGAGCAAAGACTTTAATAAATAATATTGTGATTTATTTTATTTATTTACCTAATTTATTTTACGACTAGGAATTTGTACAGTACCCTTTACTGCAAGTTAAATTCATTTTTTTAAAAAATAAAATTTGAAAATGTCATCGTGTATATAAATTATAATGGTTAACTCAAAAAGTTTCATATATTATCTACGAATAATATTTTTAAATTACAACAAAATAACTAAAATTGTTATTCTTGGTTTTAATACTTTGGTTAAAAATTTGAACTTTTCTAATAGGTTTATTAGATATTTTGGTTACAGTATGAACTATTTATAAGAATCCTTGTTTATAGCTATACAAGTTGAACATTTTATACATTTTTAACTACATAGTAATTCGTAAATTTTTAATTTGATAATTCTAGTTAAAAATGGAACTTAAAATACTTATAAAAAAAATCGTTCCTATGTATTTTTAATTATTTCTCAACTGTTATTATAACTATTTATGAGTTACCTTGTATTACATTTTCATATCTTAGGTAAACAAAGAACATTTTGTATGAATATCTGACTACAAAATATTATGCGAATGTCGAAATTATGATGAATTTTGTAAAAATTTGAACCTTAAATGTCTATAAAAAAAATCGTTCCTATGTATTTTTAATATTTTTCAACTGCTATTATATTAACTTATGAGTTATGAGGAAATTTGTATTCATTTTAAGCTTTTTGACCCAACGATTACAAATTTATTGACATTTATAGAAAATAAACAAAAAACATTTCAAAATTCAAACATTTAAAAATCACTCAAAACAAATCGAAATATTTGGAAATTATATGATGTATAAAAAATATAATTTATACGTTGAAGGAAATTTTAAATATCTATACCAGGGGTGTCCAACCTTTTGTGAAGACTGGGCCACATCATATAGGTAGAAGTTGTTGTGGGCCACATAATTTTTTTTTAATAATAATACATTCAAATTTAATGATTTAATTATATTTTATAATACAACAATATATTTTTTTATAATTTTACAATAGTGAATAATAAGCAGAAATATTTTTACAAGTATTAATATTTAATTATAAGTAGGTAGGTACACAGAAAAAATATTTATTTAGTATTTAGTATTATTTAGTATAAGTTTTAGTTTAAAAAAGTTATTTAATGCGAAATTTGAAATTGATTTTTTTGTGAAAGTAATAAATCAATATCTGGATCGATCGAAGTTGTGGCAATCCTTAAACAACTTTCAAGATGCTTGTCTGATATAGTGGACCGATTCTTACTCTTTGTGTTTTTCATTCTTGAAAACAATTGTTCGCAAATGTAGGTACTGCCGAAAAGCGAGAACATGAATAAGGCATGGTCATGAAGGACTGGATATGTTTCTTTGGGTAGATATAATTTATAAAAATCTAATATAGATGACATATTGAATTTTTCTTTGAGTTGAATATCTGATTGCAACTCAATGCATTCCATTTGAAATTTAGTTTCCACAGCTGGAATGTCAACCGAAAATGGTGTTGCGAAAATAGCAAAGAGTTGACTATTCTTACGAAAATCTTGAAAACGGGTTTCAAATTCATTAATTAAAATTAAAATCAAAGAAGCATATTTCTCGCTATTCTTGGGGTTGTACTTGGCCAACACAGGGAAATACATAAAATTATTCACCTTAACTTGACTTTGCCATAATTTAAGTTTCAGTTCAAAGGCAGTTATTATTTGAAACATATTACTAATGAGTTGATTTTTACCTTGAAGACGTACGTTTAACTCATTTAAATGAGTAGTTATGTCAACTAAAAAAGCTAAATCCATAAGCCAGTTTTCATCTTCAAACTCTATGACAGGTTTTCCTTTTGACTCCATGAACGACTTTATTTCATTTCGCAAATCATAAAATCTTTTGAGCATTTTACCTCGACTAAGCCACCTTACTTCTGAAAAGTAAACAACGTCTCCAGAATCTGCTTCCATGATTTGAAGGTAGTCTTGGAATTGACGATGATTTAGTCCCCTAGCTCGAATAAATGTAACACATTTTATGACAATTTGCATAATGTTGTCCATTTTCAAAGCTTTCACACATAAATTTTCCTGATGAACAATACATTGGTATCGCATCAAACATTTGTTTCCAACTAAAACCGCATGGTCTTCTATTAATTTTGTAAGTCCTTCTTTTTTACCTACCATAGCAGGGGCACCATCCGTAACTATACCTGATATATTAACCAAGTTTAAAGAACACATCCTTATGTAATAAAAGATAAGATGCCGCAACGGTAAAAATATGGACGTGTGCATCGGCCCTTACAGTTTATTTGATGTTTTATAATTTTATATTCATAAAATAAATTTGTTCTCGTAATATTAATATATTATATACAATTAATTCACGGTTTTTAAATTGAAGTGAGGGCCGCATCAAAATCTACCAAGGGCCGCATGCGGCCCGCGGGCCGCGGGTTGGACACCCCTGATCTATACAGTTAATAGTTTTTGATCAACAATAATATAAGAAAACCATTATATGAGAAATTGTTAATTTAAGGGTGATTATCCAATGTCTAACTTAAACCGCTTGTAAACAATTTACTTTCAGGTAAATAAACAGTTTTGTTTTTGTTTTATTGAATGTTTAAAAACTTAAGGTATACAAATTTCAAATCTTAGATAGGTATAAATTGAAACTTTTTTATGAATTTCTTATTCTAAATGATTTGCCAATTTCGTGTGATTGATGAATTTTGTCAAAATGTTGACTTCAGATGGTCATAAAAAATATTGTGGACATACGCTTAACATTATATTAATTTCCAGTAATATAAACTGTGCATGTAAATAGCTAATATAAACATTCTGTGAAAATGTCATCTATATTCGGTGTTTTTTAAAGTGACACTAAAAAACAAAATCAATCGAAAACGGATTTTGCGTAAAAGTCTCAGTTTTTCCTTAAATTCCTGTTGGTTTTTCTGGACAGTTTTTACTTTTGACCCCCCATAGTACCTTTTGAATATGTTGTTGAAGAAAATGTATACACATTTACTGTATTTACTGTCCCAAATAGTGACAACATATACTAAAAAAAATAATTAAAAATTAAAAAAAAAAAGTTATTGTAATATCAATCTAAAATACAAACTAACAACATAATAAATGGTACATAAATTGAGAATTTTTCTTAAAAATTCAACATACAACAGCGAGTTAAGCACTAAGTGTCTCGTCTTGCCCCGAGTTCCCCTACCTATTTTTTTTTCAATAGTTTTCTTTTTTATTAGGTATTGTTAATTGATCAGGGTGTGTATTGCCCGCAACTTTTTAAATTTTTTTATTGAAACTACTGGTATAACACTATTCTGGCTATCAATAAAGTCGTGAAAAAAATTATGAAATTAGTCAGTTATGATATTTTTTTAAGTTATTCTTTTGAGTGAATAGAAAGTGTATTATATGCCGAAGATAAGGAAAGAGAGTTTAGGGTAGGTTAGTGGAGTGAGAATAGCAAAGGTTGTTAGAGAATTTGTAAGAGAGGTTGTGAGAGAGGTTGTGAGAAAGGTTGTGAGAGAGGTTGTGAGAGAGGTTGTTAGAGATTTGTGAGATAGGTTTTGAGAGAGGTTGTGAGAGAGGTGGTGAGATAGGTTGTGAGAGATTTGTGAGATAGGTAGTGAGAGAGGTCGTGAGAGAGTTGTGACTTGTGAGAGAGGTTGTGAGAGAGTTTGTGAGAAGAAAGAATAATATTTAAACATTATCTTTCGTTGTTATGTTTACAATATCGAATACATATATAGTTAGTGGGAAAAGATTATTGCAAACCTCACGACTAGTGATGGTAGTCGTCAAATGTCAATCATCACTTTAGCTTCAACTAACCATAGGTTTATCTAACTAACCTTCTTATGAGATAGAATAAAAAGATCGGTTGCCGGTTAGGATGTCAGCGCACTATTCCATCTTTGGCCAACGCACAAAAAAAAAAAATAATAATAATAATAAAGTATGTCTAGGTACTAAAATTTAAAAAAAATCAATATAACAAATATTTTAAAAATGTATGATATTATATAAAAATAAGAAAAATCCAGACCCACAATAAAATAATAGTAATTTTAAGTAAAGTCTAGGTAATAAAATTTTTTTTAAAAAAATTAATGAAATAATTAAAATTGAAGTATAATATCTGATATGCAATATATTCAATTCAAATAAAATGCAAAAAATTCCAAGAAAAATCCAAAGACAAACAGAAAAAAAATTGTTCAAAATCTTTTGAACAAAAGAAAACTGGTGCCATTTTAATTACTTAACATTTTTCCAAATTCCTTAATAACTTAAGAGGATTCCTTGAGGAATATAATTCCCTAAGGATATTAATTCCTTGAGGTTATTCCTTGAAGACTCTAATTCATTGAGGATCCTTATTTCACGAGGATCCTAATTCCTTGAGGACTCAAATTCCTTGAGGATCCTAATTTCACGAGGATCCTAATTCCTTGAAGACTCAAATTCCTTGATGATCCTTATTCTAGAGGATCGTAATTCCTCGAGGATTCTAATCTAAAACCTTGAGAATCCTAATTCCTCGTGGACTCTAATGCATTGAGTATCCTTACTTCTTGAGGATCCTATTTCCTTAAAGATTCTTATTACTTGAGGATCCTAATTTCATGATGATCCTAGATCCTAATACCTTGAGGGCTTTATTTCCCGGAAAATCCTTATTTCTTCACAAGCTGGTGCTATATTAAATTTTTCTTATTTTTTTTTCTAGCTCCTTCAAAACTATTCAGTTGCTCAAATTCTTTGAGGAACTAGGTTGTATCCTCTAGGAATTTGAGTCTTCAAGGAATTAGGATCCTCGTGAAATTAGGATCCTCAATGAATTTGAGTCCTCAAGGAATTAGGATCCTCGTGAAATAAGGATCCTCAATGAATTAGAGTCTTCAAGGAATAACCTCAAGGAATTAATATCCTTAGGGAATTATATTCCTCAAGGAATCCTCTTAAGTTATTAAGGAATTTGGAAAAATGTTAAGTAATTAAAATGGCACCAGTTTTCTTTTGTTCAAATATTTATTAAAAATATCAACAATAAGTGAATTGATAAATAAAATTTTGAAGGGTAACGTGGGAGTCCGCAGCCAAATACTTTTTATGGAGCAAGAAAAAAAAATAAGAAAAAAGTTAATGTTGTCAAGGAATAAGGATTTTCAAGGAATTGGATTCCTCAATGTATTTTATTAATATTATTTATGTATGTACCTATACGACTATACGAGTATGTAATAATTAGTATATTATTCTGTAGGGTGAGGTTGGCAATACCACCTCCGACGCCGCACTGTTGTGTGTGTGTGTAGCACGTTACGTCACACACTTTTTATTGTGTACGTTAAGGTTAAACACTTATGAACGTTTTTTTTGTGATTGCTTTATGAATTATGTTTTAACTTTTAATATTCCGATGTCAAAATAAAGTTTCTTTAAATCTTATGTTTATGATTTATGTTGATTGATAATGGTTCGGCGTCAAAGTAACAACGCCTACAATTCATAAGTGCGCACACGTCAGGATAGACAGTTGACCGTTCCGTGAGTATTTGTTTTATGTGTACATGGTGGTTATACGTCCCTAATCACTATTATATAGATATTAGGTAAAAAATAGAAGTTAAGTATGTTGCACTAAATTAATAGTTACCTATAACTTATAACGTTGGATTTGGAAAAAAAATTAGTTTCTTTAAATTAAAATTTTATCTTATGACTTATAAGTTTAACATGTATTTCTATAAATTAAATCTAAACGTATACGTCTATTTCTATATTTATAATTATAATACTTCTACGACTCGAAACTGGAAAAATCGACGACGGCGTTTGTATTATTCGATCTTGCGTATTTTATAAATTTCAAGCTTGGAACTAAAATATTCATATACAACACTTGGATAGCAAGTGACATTAAATGTTTATTTTAAATCTAAAAAGTAAATTTGACCTCCAAATAAATATAAAACAAACTAACTAGAAAAATATTCAAAAAAAAAGTAATATAGCATTAACTTGTGAAGAAATAAGGATTTTCAGGGGAATTTGGATCCTCAACGAATTAGGGAAATACAATTTGAAACGTGGGAGCCCGCAGGCAAATGCTTTTGAAGGAACAAGAAAAAATATTAAAATAGCACCAGCTTGTCAAGGAATAAGGATTTTCATTGAAATTAAGTCCTCAAGGAATTAGGATCATCATGAAATTAGGATCCTTAAGTAATAAGAATCTTTAAGAATATAGGATCCTCAAGGAGTAAGGATACTCAATGCTTTAGAGTCCTCGAGGAATGACGATCCTCGCAGAATTAGAGTCCTCAAGGAATATAAATTCTCAAGGAATATTTATCCTCTAGGAATTAGAGTCCTCAAGGAATTAGGATCGTCAAGGAATTAGGGTCCTCAAGGAATTGAGATCCTCGAGGAATTAAGAGTCCTCAAGGAATTTGAGTCCTCACGGAATAAGAAGCCTCATGGAATATAAATCTATTTTTTTTTTTAAATAATATGGCACCAGGTTGTTTATGTTTAAAAAATCTATATAAGAAAATCATCAAGATTTAAATTGTGTAAAAAAAATTTTGAAGGGGAACGTTGGAGCCCGCAGGCAAAAACTTTAAGAGGAGTAAGAAAATTAAGTTTAGAAAAAAATTAATATGGTTGTTAATTTTAACAAATCTAGATAAAGAAATCATTTATATTTTAATTGATAGAAAAATTTTGAAGGTGAACGTTGGAGCTCGCAGGCAAATAAATACTTCTTAAGGAGTGAGATAAAATAATTAATATGGCACTAGGTTGTTTATGTTTAAAAAATCTATAAAAGAAAATCATTAATATTTAAATTGATAAAAATAATTTTTTGAAGTGGAATGTTTGAGCCTGCAGGCAAATACTTTATAAGGAGTAAGAAAATTAAGTTTTGAAAAAAATTAATATGGAGATATGAATATATGTATTCATATACAACACTTGGATAGCAAGTGACATTAAATATTTATTTTAAATCTAAAAAGTAAATTTGACCTCCAAATAAATATAAAACAAACTTACTTTAAACATCGACTCTTTCGGCGGAATCTTTGACATGTGTGCACTGCGAAGTCGATCTGGAAACCCTCCATATCTGAAAAGAGGTACATATCTGAAAATATTGTGATTTGTGAAAAATAAAATAATACGAAACAGTATATTTTTTGTTCATGTCAGTTTTGCTTATTAAAATTTTAGAATTTTTAATCGACTGTGTCTTCCTCAACGATCCCAGCCAATGGGCAATGACATCCACTTGGACAGGCGGAAGCCGGTCATGGCTTGACTGACCCCCTGGGCTAACCTGCCCTCCTGCACTACCATGCATAAACAGTCGTTGGTCGGACATGTTGCGTTACCCATCCGTAACTACCAGACAATAGGTCAATCAAAGAGATGAGCCACCAGACGCCCTGCTTAACCACACACCGCAAGATCCCGGAGTCATGGCAGGTCGCGACTAAATCTTGGGACGCCCGGCCGATTGCCGAATAAATTCGAGACCCGCACCTCAAACGAATCTGAAAGGCACAGCCGGCAAGGCTGGTTACCAAGCCGACCACCGTCTCCCACCCGAGGGACCTCTCGGATGAACGACGGGTAATTTGATCGTAGCTGTCCGCAAGCATCTATTCAATATTCAATACAAAACTTACAGGTAAGACTCTCCCTATCCGCAACCCGGGGACGTGATCCATTCCGTTCGTCAACTGGACGGACTGAGGTTTCCCTAGATGGTACCTGCAGTACAGTAAATACATACAATTTACGGTACCGACTTTAATACCAAATAGAATTGTGGAATTCAAAGTCTAACATTCTCTCCGAATACCTACTGCCGAATACGAAATTAATACAGGGGCGTCATTTCAGTTTTTTTTTGGGTGTGCCATTTTGAAATTTCACCAGGCCATATAAAAATAGAGCGGATCTACATGGGGGGATACCCCCCCCCCCAATGTCACGACTAAAATTAATTTACCTGAAGATTTTCACAACTGCATATATATGTAGATTATCCAGCTTTTATTTTTTTCAATAAAACATGAATAGCAATCAACATAAATAGTAAATAGCTATTATTTAAGAACTAAAAAATAATAAATAATTGATATTCAATGAAATCATTTTTAATGTTTCTTTAAAAGCGATAGGAAATTGTTGCAGGCATATTGCTATACTATCTAAATCAACATTGTGTTTGTTAACAAATAGTGCTTTTGCTGATGGAAACTCGGATGCTATTTGAATTTCATTAAATTTAAAATAATTATAATGATTTGTAAATGATTTTAAATAAGGACTATCAGGATTAAAAAAATTTGGACTAGAATAGTCAACAATTTCAAATAATTTAAATAATGTATTTATTTGTTCTGAAAATCTTTCGTTAAGTTGCATAATAAATTATTTAATAATTATTTATTAAATGGTACATTATTTCAGCAGGCCAATTGAGAATATTTTAAATGGCCACCGCACACCCTGACCCCCCCCCCCTCAAATGACGCCCCTGAATTAATATAATTATTATTTAATATGTTAAAATTATTTGTTTCAGGTATATTTTAGATTTTAGATTCTGAGTGGAGCGATGAAATGATGAATGTATTGATCTTACAAAGATATTGTGTGTGTTTTAGTTTTTAATTTTTTTAATTATTTTTTTTTTGTGTCTGTGTACAAGATAATTATTGTAAAAATAAAGATTAGATATTCATACCTATATAATATTATATTATACTCAGTATGTAATCATAATATGTTAATTTTTTAGTTCAATGGTATTTAGCTAGTAAATAATAGTATACGAAATTAAGAAATATAATAATGTATTATTAGTATTAGGTAAGTATAGGTACCTATACCATAATAGGGAACTTATATCGTTAATTCTCTTTTGGCATTTATCCTCAGGTGACCTCAGAATAATCATTCAATGATGAATTTAATAGTTATTACTTATTAGGTACATTAATTGGATTATAAATCAACATAAACTGCAGTTTCCAGCTTCTACTACAATATTATTTTATATTTTAATTTATGTTTAAAATTTTTAAAACGCATTCAGCCACTTTTCACCCGTGACCCTAGACATAGTGTAATAAAATTGGTACTAGCAGTACCCCATTGTTTAAGAGTTGCCGTGATTGTCTGTCTTTGTCTAACACACGATGGAACATAGGAATAACGAACTATAAACGCCTGACAAAAATGAAGGTACTTCTAGTTATTCGATTTAAAATATGTAAAGATGTTTGAATTGGTATACAAGTTTACTTTGCATCGGTCGAAGCAATATTCGATTGTAGCAATATTTTGATGAGAATAAATATTTTACGTTGTATTAATTTGTTAATTTTGATTATTGAATATACTAAAAAAAATATTAAAAATATGCTTCGACCGATGCATAGTAAACTTTATACCAATTCAAACATCTTTACATATTTTAAATCGAATAACTAGAAGTACCTATATACATCCACGTAATATTAGTATGAACTATGAATGTATATTATTAGTTTTACGAGCTATATAAAATGTAGCGAGCTGTGACTATATCTAATAAGTAATGATAGATAATAGAAATAATTGATCACGTAATATTAGTAGAAATTGGGTAAAAATACAAGAGCAAAGATCATAATAGTAATAGATAGAGCCGCGCCTACGATAACAAGAAACACAGTAGCGCCACAGAATAAGTTATTCTGTGGTAGCGCGAAGTACGTCAATATAAATATTATAATATATATGGGAAGTGACATCCGGCGTGTGCAGCGCGTGCACGACCACGAGATAGCCTTTTACGGTCGAGCTAACAATTTATAGCAGGGATATAGAATTCTGATCGAGTCAACGAGATTCGATGAGAGCCAAGTTTTCATCAGACGAACAACCAACTACCAAGGAGTAAGGAGCATAAGTCCAATGATAGGTAGTCACAACTCGCTCAGCCACATTTTAATTGTCTTTATGAACTTATAAAAATTCATTAGTATACAATATAATATAATACCGTTAAATAAAAACCATATTAGTCAATCGTGTTTAAAATTATTTAATCCACATCAATCCGAATATATTCACCGATATTGGGACGTAAGAAATTGGCGTTGTGGACAGGGTATCTCAAAAAGAGAGATACTTAGAAAATCGAGGCGTACTTAGAATTTTTCAAAATTTATTTTTGAGATTCTCTTTTTCTAAACTCACTCGAGGAGAAAATTCAACCAGAATCATCGTTGGGAATCGGTGACGACCAGTTTCCCACAACTCCGAGAAGGAACCCTGAACAATACAGAACATTAGAACAATATCATTCGAATATCGCAATGGAAGTACCAGCATCAAAAACAGTGGCAACAGCACCAGGGCCGTATTAAGGGACAATGTATGGGGGAGCAAATATAAATATGCCGCCCCTAATCTAGTATACGCCTTTTTTTACAAGCAAATAATCAAAAAAAAATTTTATCGCTACGCTCGAACAAACGTTAGGTATACAATATACTACCAAAAAAACTATATGCTTACTTACTCATTAGTAATCTACTTATCTACTCTTGCTATTGTCTTATAGAATATATTTTAACACATGAACTAGATACAATTTATACAAATTAATAAATTATTACGTATAGTACATGTCTACATATCATTATTAATTTCAAACAGATGTCTCGTGGTATCTGGTATATTCTATACCTAGCTAATAGCTATGAATTATTTTAATGATAAATGACTAGGTATACTATCTGAGGATGGCCTCATAATCTAAAATTTAAAAGATCTAAAAGATTAAAGATTAAATATATCTAAAGATTAAATATTACCCATACAAATATTATATTATGTATGATCAGTTAAAATTAGGATATAGGAGAAATAAAATATACAATAATATAATATAAACCTACTAATTTAATTTTAGAAATTACTAAAAAACTTTAAAAAGCGTTCCAATTGAGACCAATTGGTAGTATTATATTTATATAATTAAATAATCAGTTACTTTGTAAAAATACAATTAAAACAATAGTTATAAAATGTACACTTACCTTTAACTTAAAATAGTTATCTAATTTCTTGGTTTTTTTGTTTAATTGTTCTTCACGTTCTTTTTTTGCTTTCGATATTCGTTTATATTAGGAACCGCTTAACCTTATACGTTTTAAGTTATTAGGCATTTTAAAAATATTTTTATCGTACAGTTTATTAGTATAACACGTGATTAATAAACACAATAGTAAGTCATCACTACACTGACTACCCTGTCGAGATCGTCTACTACTGACTACTCGTCTGTCAAGACTATGATATTATTATAACGATAAAAGTTTATTGAATTGAATATTATAATCGAACAAGCTACAGATTCGTAGTAGGTACAAATGTACAATGGTCAATGGTACATAGCAATATCGTATGCGGGTAGCTTCGTGCCCCGGCGGCGGTTATAACATGTCAATATATAATATATATTATTTATTATATAGTGAATAGTGATAATACTAAAAATTTAAAATAGTACGATTAGTACGTAGCCACGTAGGTACTAGGTATTACAAAAATAAGGTCCATAAACAGAGTTCTCTCCCAATTAGGTAATAAGTACTATTGTTCTAATATTAGATTCCATTACGATATTAAATATTCCGACAATTGACATCGTAAATTCTTAAACTAAAATAATTAATATTTATTCTACTAAATATTTTATTTTTATTATATTACAAATAACATTATCGACTTTTTTTGCCGCCCCTGCCGCAGTGCCGCCTGGAGCAACTGCTCCTTTTGCCCCCCCCTTGATGCGCCCCTGAACAGCACTTGTGTAAGTATTAGAATAATTTTAATTTCAAATAGTTTAAGAATTTGTTCTTCTCCTATAGTATTATAAATTATAGTATATTTGAAGTGGCTAAGTTTTAAAGACTAAGTGGTAAGTCCTGATATTTTGTGAATTAATTAAAAATAATATTGATATTTTGTGAATTGTATTTAAAGGCTGAAAGTTAAGTCCTTATTATTTTGAGAGTATATTGAATTTATTGTGAGTTTAGGCAAATATAAGTCTATGAATCAATTTAAGGCCGGAATAAGTCCTTTTGATGGTAAAGTTGTTGAAAACTCGTTTGAGAATTTTATCGAGTTATTAAATCGAATTATTAAGGCCGGAATAAGTCCTTAAGTGTGGAAATAAAAAATATAATTGTTGTAAATTAATAAAATAAATAAAGTAATAATTACGAAGATAAATTGAACCTTTTAAAAAAAAAAAAAATAATAATAAAAAAATATTTAACAAAGAAGTGTAACGAAGCACTTTATATTATACATATATAAAGTTAATGCAAGTTGAGTTTTCTATATTAAATTTATTTAAATGAATAAATACTTTAATGAATCAAGGAAATAAAAATAAAACAACTGAAAGTCAACAATCTTGTCTTGCTCTTAGTGAAAGTATTATTTGTTAAAATGATTATCTTTCGCTTTGTTCTTATATCAAACTTGATTGCTTTAGCTATTTAACAGTGCGGTAATAATTACTCTTCCGTTGACGTGCTTAAATCCCATTCCTATTCACTAAATTAATATTATCATTCAAAAAATGTTCCGTTTTTCTTAATACCACTTCATGAGTTTACTGCTAGATTGGCAGTTTCTTTTAAATCAAATGGATTTTGTGTAAATCATTATATTTTATATAAATATAACTTTACTCAAAGCATTCTTCGTCTCGAACAATCTATTATTAATTCTACATATTGTAATGATAAAATTTACCTGCCCGATCATCAATTATTTATATTCTTTCATCATGAAGTGTTCAGTATACCTAACTAATTGTTTTTATAACGTTTTTCTTGTTAATTATAACTTAAAGATTAATGATACTAAATATCAACAATGTTATTCCATTGTAAGTGAATTGCATCAGCACATTAGGTTAATTGATATTCATTTGAATTATCAAGTTGAACTTGATTCGAATATGCTCCGTTGTTCTTATTCTGTTGACATCTGCTCATTATTCCATATTGTAAAATTCCGATTAGAACAGTTTTACTTGAATCTGTGTTTTTCCTTTTTTGACATGTTTCGTTGTGACTGTTCTTATCATACTTTGACAAATTTCTAATTAATAAGTTATTTTCAAAATTCCTTAATCTAGCTAAGATTATTATTATCTAAGCTTGATTATCCAAATTAAATGCTAGGATTTATCACCTTAGCCTGGTTTTATTTTATTTTCCTAAATACAATTAAATTTCTTTATACTTGTTTTCTTAATATCCTTTCTTTCGATGATAAAAAAAAAAAAAAAATATATAAATAAATAAATAAATAAAAATTATTAATGTAACTGACCAATGTTAATGTATATGTATACAGAAAGGATACTCACAAGTTTGTAATCATGATTGATGATTCACCATGATTCACAGGACCAGTATGGTTCTGATATCTGGTGCAATATCAAATAGTTTAGACCGTTACAAAATCATAAAACTTGAGGGCAGACCACTATACTTACCAGTCAATGAAGAAGTCAGACCTATGACGGACTTGGAGCTGCAAGTTGCCCAACGAGAAATTAAGAGGATTTTTAGTTGCAAGACCGTGTTCAGAGATGCGTGTCTAGGCCAATTGAAAAAAAGTCTTAAGGCCCCTGTGAATAGCCTAAATGTGAACTACATTAACAATTACATATTAAGAGATAATAAAATAAATGTACTAGTAGTGTGGAATGGTAATTCGGATAGGAATACATATTAAAAAGATTGGGAATCACGCAATTCCCTTTGTTAAACATAACTTGTTATGATAAGTTATTTAATAAAGAATTCATGATACAGTTAGAAAAGGTAAAAACTAAGGCAACTATTATACGAAATTAACATAGAAGCAGCTAATAAAAGGGGGCGACTATTAAATTTAGAAGAAACCCATAAAATAATTTGCAATAAAAAACATAAAATAACTTACGCCCATGATCCACGTACAGGCGTTATTTAAAAAAAGTGTATATTCGACTATGTAGTGAGGCGGTTTGGGTATGCTAATTTACAGAAAGAATTTAAATAGAAAGAGTTAATCCAATTTAAATTTACGCCGTTACAATTAACAATATCACTCAAACAAATTTTATAATTTTAGGAATCAATAAATTAACTATGGATAGGAACAATCTGTTATTACAAGAAATTAACATTCAATTAGCTTTACAGTTACATACTAGTCCAGATCAAAGAGAATGGTACAATTTTACTGAATGTTTTTATTATCATATTATCACAATTCACAGCCAATAATCACATACTAATACCTTCTGAATATAATGAGCGTTTTAAAATAATACAATGTATAGAGATTTGAGGAATCCAATCTGCATGGAATTAGCGAGATATATATAGGTACCAGATGCGACAGATATTTTTTTTTAATATAGTAAAATTATAAACAATAACATTTTATTAATTCAACAGAAATACTCACTTAATCACTGAAGAACACTGGTTTATAATACTATAATGCTATATATATAAGGTTTATTTTTGTAATAATTA
Source organism: Nasonovia ribisnigri (assembly GCA_027563435.1). Classification (NCBI taxonomy): domain Eukaryota; kingdom Metazoa; phylum Arthropoda; class Insecta; order Hemiptera; family Aphididae; genus Nasonovia; species Nasonovia ribisnigri. Next base: position 77,283 of record JANEHU010002837.1, on the reverse strand, counting down.
ATCAATTTAGAATGAATATTTACAAAAATGTTACTATGTACAACACTGTACTATGTATTTGATCAATATATTCTATATTAAAATTGTACTAACAAAATAATTTTGTTGTATTAAATTTAAGAAAACGATGTAATATAATAAACAAAATTATATCAAATTCTAGTCGAGTGACAACTAGTCATTTAAATGTAACATGTACCAAATATGATATCCCATTCAATTGTATAACTATGTTAGTTATGTAAGGAAAATGATGTTAAATATCATTGATAATTGTAAATCAAATTGTAGAAATTATTGTAAACAATAAATATAATTGTAACAATGTATAATTTAAGCTTTTTGTAGTCTACAAGAATGTAGCTCTACAAAAACCTTTTTTTTGGCAGGGAGGTGTAAAGAGCTGTGACTGTATCTAATAAGTAATGATATATAATAGAAATAATTGATCACGTAATATTAGTAGGAATTGGGTAAAAATATAAGAGCAAAGATCATAATAGTATAACGTGATTCATCGTTAAATATATTGCATATGTTGTTACACGGGTTCCTAACTACTCCGAGAACTGTGCAATTTTTTCAGACATACCTGATACCTAATCCGTTTTGAAAACTCTAGAAATAAAAAGAATACGTTTTAACATTGTAAGTCTTGATCACAATCAATTCATAATAAAGTGTATTATTTTGTTACATTATAATGTAAAATAATAATTTTTGTGAAATATAGAATTGCAAAATATTTAATATCTATATAAACGAATACGGCATTTATAATGTTCGGGCTCACGTATTTTATACATTGCGCATTTTGGAACACGAAACGTATATGCTTCCACGTCACCAAGTTAACAGCTAGATTGTCCGTGGAAATAAATTTTTAATTTAAGTCTAAAAAGTAAATGTAAGCCCCAAAAGAATATAAAAACAAACTTCTTAGAACATCGACTCTTTCAGCGCCCTGAGGCGGAATCCATGATGTTGTGTGCACTGCGACGCATATGTGAGACCGCTCCAGACACAGAACTGAAAATATTGTGATTCATGAAAAATAAAACCATACGGAACAACGTAGTATGTTTTTTGTTCGCGTTTGTATTCATTGTTGAAATTTTAGAATTTTTAATCGACTGTGTCTTCCTCAACTACTTTGACAATTGCCATGGAATATAAACAACAGATATTATATTACACGTCGATATTATGATGAATCCACAGATATACTATACTGCAATTTTTTTATGTCAAAGAGTTCCGTGTTTAGGAAACATCGGCAAATTATTTTTATTAATCTCTCAGTAAAAATATTATTATAAATAAATGTAATTTCTGGATTTAGAGGTACGTATACGTACAGTATACAATAAACACATCAAATTTACAATACCGACTATAATACCAACTAGATTTATAAAATTCCAAGTTTAACAGTTTCAACGAATCAAAATTAATAATAATTAGGTATTTAATATGTGTCAATTTTAATTGTATTGGGTATATTTTAAATTTTATAATGATGTGTGATTAGAATAATGTAATGTTAGAATGTTGTGTGTTTTTAATTTTTAATATTTTTTTTGTGTGTCTGTAGCTTTGATTTTTAACTTCAGTATCTTTTCCGATGTTGAAGTAAATTTAGTTGATTGATGATGCATTCGGGAATTTAAAATTCCAAGTAGATTTTTTTGTTCATTGAAATTACTAGAACTGCGAATCGTTATTTACGTACGATTGGCGTTTGGCATAGATATTATTATAATATGACATCGTCATCAGTTTTCAATTTTCTTATTTCTTTGGATGAGACCATTCATTTTTATTTCATATTTCAAAATAGAATATTATTCGGAGTATTTAAATCTATAAAACTAATAACAAGGAACTCTGTAGGTATAATATGCTATTTAGCTACATTGTTGAGAGTCTATATTTTTTTCGGCATTTCGCAACATTGGCCATAATATTGTTTTTAGTTTTAATGGCAAAACTATAACTTAATATAAAACTACTGTAGAGCCGGGTTGCACTAATAGCGCACTAGATTGTTATCCACGATCGGTCCATTAAATTTAATAAATTGTTCATGCAACACCGCATTAGAGCGTTGAGACTCAAGAGAAATTCAAAACTATGCTTTGAAAATTAGGGGAATAAAAAATATTTGGATACTTTTTACTAATTTTGATTTTTATGCGGAAGGATCATCCATCATCGTTCAAATTTAAAAAACTTAGGTTTTAAATATTTGCAAAAAAAAAATTTTACTATAGGAAGGAGATAGAAAGACATATTATTTCTAAACATTTTCATAATATAATCTGTGCTTCAGCTAGATACCTAGTGCTTATAAGTACCTATATTTTATTTTATTTTGTTTTATATTAGGAATATACCTAATAACTATTATACTAATTATTAGCCTCTTAATTACTTATTACCAAGTAACCGTCCCTTAATCGGTGCATAAGCACCAGCCATCTAAGTAACAACAACCTCCCGATACCGAATCCTACGAGCGCCAAACTGGACTCCTTGCGACTAGCTATAATCAGTGTGTTCATTATTTCGATTCGCTTATTTTGAAGTATTACTTTGTGTCACCTAAAACATCCACAGCATAAACCAGATACAGCTGTGAGTCAGGTAAGGCATTTAATATAATACTTTATATTGATGTAAACACATCGTTATATGTGCAAATTGTGCATCTTTGCTTAAAATTATATTGTACACTGTATTTGATCAAATTCTCGAATACACGATCTCGAGTGCCCTCCGAACATCTGGAAGAAGGTAATGGCGTTTTTTAATATTTGCATCTAATATTGTTCTCCACTCTCCAGCACTTATAAGTGCAGATGATTATACAGATAGTTAACTTTAACTTTGGATTTTAATATAACTATCGACAGGAGTAGTTTTTATATTCATCCTATTTTTACGTTATTACAAAGAAGTGGAAGATTTTTTAAAAACTTTTTATGAATTATGATATAGAATCTTAATCATTAATACCATGCATAATGGTTTGTGCATTCCTTAAAATTATGTGTTCTGAGTAGTTTAAAAATGCACATGCACCCATAGCCAGTTGTATAACTAAAGCTAGAAATGTAATTTTTAAATAAAATATTCTTAATTGGTATAGTTAGTTTTTAGAAAAATATACCAAGACTTAGAATTTAAAATGTTATACTGGTGAGTTATACTTCAATTTTGTATCATTCTGGATGTAGGTTAGTGGCAGTGCTCTTAATCTTGCCAAGGCAGGGCTACGCTTGCATTACAGAAGAAAGACCTCAACTTGTGTAATTTTCACGGTTTATGGTTAAAATCTATATATGGATCAACTGCAGATGGTTCAATAATTCACCTCTGACCCCTGGGAGCCGCGACGCACTACAGTTTGAGTACTTCTGGCTTTCTGAGTAAGATACTTAGATCGCTGATATTGACGACTTCACGAGTCCACCGCTCTAAACCGCACGTATCTAAGTTGTCACTTCGCGTGCCGGCCTCCGCCCACCGCTCTCGTGTCATACGATTATATAGATAGTGGCGCCTTCGGGACCGTTCTCCTATATAGGTCACCTACTAATGTACGGAATCGTTTACCGTGTCCATGACACCTTAGTCGAGAAAGACCATCTCGTTTGTCACTGAGCGACTGTCGTCCCTCTCTTCACTCTTTATGGCGTCCTTCGAAAGGGGGCGGGTCTCCAGAAGCCAGAAAGCACTTCGGCGCGTGACCGAACACTTAGCTTATCTAGGAGGACAGCCGGAGGCATACAGGCCACAAACTATTTGAATTTTTAACTGCCAGCTTTTATTTCATTCGGCACCACTGAATACAACTATATAAGAATATAATTTATATTCAATTGATTAACGCTGTTTCTCATTTTATTCAATTAAAAAAAAAAAATTTTAAATAATAAGTCCCGGTGCATGCGCAGTATATAATAATAATGGTCGGGTCTCTATACACATCGTTTTTTATATTATTTATTTTTATCCATCAATAAAATATTAAGTTAAATAAGTACGATAAATATTAATATAAATAGCCAATAAAAAATATTGTAATTTTTTGATATTCGAAATAATAACACAAGGTCATAAAAAGTACGTATTTTAAATTTCTATATTACCTATCGGCTATATATATAATAATATTTACAGTGAAACCTCTTCTAACGGACACCTCGCAATCAGATAATATTATGTAAAACTTCATGCTTATCATTTGAAAAATAAAAGTTTACATCGCCGTGGGATTGCCTAAAGTATTACAAACAAATTTAAGAATTTAAAAACATCGTCTGAGTAAATTTAAAAATTCCAAAAATCAGAATTTGAATAAATTCATTATTTAAGGAAAAAAAGGGTGTGAGAATGTTTGTTGAATTACCCTGTATATATATAAAGTATATACGGCCGTGGCATTAGTGCGTTATCAATACAAACTGGAAAAATATCGTTTTTATAAACGCAAAATTACACTTTAAACAATATTTTTAGTTCAAAAAAAGCTCGGGGTGCCAAGCACCCCCGTATGTGCATTAGTGGCGGTGGACTGCAGACCTAAAAATATACTGTTCACAAGAGTGTGTCACAGGCATCGCTATAATGATTACAATTTACAGGTTTATCATCATACTATTTTCAAACAAATTATACTGTTATAACACCTTCTTTTATCAACTCTTATGTACTTCAGTACTTGGCTACTTAATAGTTAATATTACGATACGGGTACCAACAATTTGTTTCTAAGTCGCATGAAATACATTTTTATAGACTTGTATATAAGGAAACTATCATGTTATGATTTCGATTTCATTGAATTACCTAATTTACCTACTAATATTCTGTAATCGTTGATAGGATTGCTAATGGAGGTTTTTAAGGAGTTCGAAATAGGCAATTTTCAAATTGCATGCATGCGGGACTTGTAAATGTGAGCATAGTAAGTGATGTGTATCACTGGTGTATAAAAAATGTGTTTGTATATCAAAATGTTTTGTACATTTAAATTGATTTTTATCACATCTATATATATGGTAAGAAAATACCAAGTGGGGTGGGGTTGAACAACCTAAACCTCCCTTATAAAACTAAATTTAAATCACTTTTCAAAAGTATAATCACATTACTAGGTCAATCGGTATGATTGACATAATAATTGTACATTTTGGTTGAAATAACTGACCGTTTGCAATCTCCTCAAGATGATACAATTGCACCACCTAAAATGAATGGTGAGTACTGAGTATCCGGTGACAAACAACCACTGAAAACTATCAAGTCTTTTTATGTAAGACAGTCAATAAATCATTATTTTAACTTCAAATTGTATGTAAGAAAAAAAACTGTTTCCTAATAATTAATATCTTCTACTACATTAATTATCTAGTTTTTATTGAGTACAAAGATCAGTAACAATTATAAAATAAAGAATAACTAAAATTTAAAAACAATTATTACAACTACTTCTAACACACATAATTTTTTTTTAGATTTATTATTATTAAGATAATTCTTAGTAACAAAAACCCTTAAATCATTTTATGCAATAAGTTAAAAATATTAGTGACATAATTATAATTATTATAGTTAATTCAGTGTTAAAAACTTGTTTTCATTATATTAATTTAATATAATACTATATATATTATATTTAAGTTAAAAACAGGTTTTAGGCTTTTTTTTGCGACAAAAAAAAGTTTTATTTGTGTTTATTTTTCTTAAGTGTATAAAATATTTTTCAAGAAATGTGAAGAAAACGAGTCCATTTCATTTATTTTTACTTTGTTTTCCATTGTTGCAGTGCCTAGAAATGTAAAACAAAACATTTTATAATATTAAATTGTATTCAAGATATTTATTAAGCATTGATTTAAATATTATAAAAATGTATAATATATAGTTTAATTTTTACCTAACATAATAATAAATAAATAAATCGGTATTGCCAACATTTTAATTGTTTCATAATTAGTTGAAATGTAAACGCAATTAAACAGTCTTTATGGTATGAGCAAACATTATTTAACTACCAAAAAATTATTAAAATCACATATAAATTAGAATAATTATAAATTGGTAATTAACATAAGTGTAATAAAAATAATAATAGTTATTTTCGATAATTTTTATATTCTGACAGTAGTACATTTGATCAATATATAATTTGAAATATTTAAGTTACTATTTATCATTGCATTTTAAAATACTTAACAAAAATAATTGAATATCCTAAACCTAAATTGCTTATGTCTTATTAATATTAGTTACACTGTTTAGTTATAAACTAGATATTAAGAATAATAAAATTTTTACATTTTTGGGTAGAAAAAAAAAACAAAACATTTGTATGGTTAAGCTCAAGCAGAATTCAATGAAAAATAATTCATATTTTTGGATAAGTTTTAAGTAATATTAGATAAGTAATTTTTTTTCAATTAAAATCGATCTTTCTTTCACATGTTTTTTGTGTTCAATGTTCACAATATGACGTTACATTAATATTAAATATCAAATTTAAGTAAAAATTATCTTAACAGAAGCATCCATATTCCAAAAACAATAATTAATAATGAAACTAATAATACACCAAAGGATAATAAATGTAGTTAAAAATTAAAGTTTTTCTTATTTTTCTTTTTATTAAAAAGTTTAAGTTTTAAACTCAAAAAAGAAAATACGTAATATCAGTTTTTTTTTTTTTTTGTTACCACAATTTGTGATTGTAGATTGACATTTTACATTTTTATTAAAATATAAACTCTGTTAACTTAATTCAACTCGATAATATTGTGTTATTTCATTAGACAGTATACCTAATATAATTAACGAAATGATTAATTTTAATCAATTCATTAAGAAAATAGATAATGTATTTACTTATATGTGTTACTGGCTAAATTAAAGTAAAATGGTATGATTTATGCCATTTGAAATTATTTACATCTTTTGTTGTTTATAAAGCTCGACGTCTACAATCCACAAAGATAATTTTAATTTGTTTTATAGACAAAGTTCCATGTAATTTTATTTTATTATAATATTATAAAACAAATTAAAACTAAGGTAGAATCAAAGGAAAAATTTGGCTTTAATCTTATTTTTTTTTATCATAATGCTTATTTTCAGTCTTAATTATTCAAATGGAAGTATAGCTATTTTGATAAATATTTGGTTGTCATCTATAATACCACTTCTTATTGTATTTAAATTAAAGCAAACATTGAATATGTCTGTTAATGCCCTTGTAAATTGTAAAGCCGAGTTTAAATAATTAAATTAAAAAACGTTATTTTTTATAATTCATCAAGTATGCGACAATCATTACACCACCACTTAGAGCTAACACTCCAATTCCTAAATTTCTCAATGGATAAAACCAGGACCTTTTGATTTGTTCCCATTTTTCTTGCTCTTTTTGTTTTCTCTTCATTATTTTTAATTTGTCTGCCATAATTTTGGTTTTTTCTGCCTCTCCTTCAACTTTGTTCTTAATGCGCTCATCTTTGGTATTGTTTGTCTCCATACAACTAAAATAAAACAAATAAAATATTAAATTCATAAAATAAAATATTATTAATAAAATATCATACTCATTAGGTTTAGATAAATCGAGATCTCTTGGAGGTGGTAATGGTGGTGGGGTTGATTCATTATCATCACTATCAGATTCTGACACTAATGATTCTTCATCATCATAATCATCTTCATCTTGTTGTCTTAATGATTCCATACGAGGGGGTGGTAAAGGGGGTGCCTCACTGCTTAGTTCACTATCACTACTTTCGCAGTCTGATTCACTTATATTATTCAATAATGAGCCATCTAGACTAGGTAAATTATCCTAAAACAAACACAGACAGATTATAATATATTATTGTTAACAGATTAAAAAATAATTATTACAGATTTGGTGGTTGGAGGTATTCAGACCACTGTTCTAAGAAATAATAGACCCAAATAACCAAGATCTAGGTGGTTAAAATGTTGGTATGCTTAAATCAACATTTTAACATAAAAATTAACAGTTTATTGTTGTGGAATAAAAATCTTTACCCAACTAATATTTTTAATTAAAATTCTTATGGCTATTTGATGTCATTCTATCAAGTGAATCTCTATCATTTGCTATTGTTCTAAAGTTATATTTTCATTAACTCATTATTAGGAACTGTAAATTCATACATTAAAAGCTATCAAATATGCAAATTGTCCCTGTTTGTGCACACTCTATTTTTGAATATGATTTGTGTTATGGTATTTAATATTTATTTGCATATATTTTTGAATACAAACATTTGAAAATATTATATGAACTACAAGCATTATATTTTATGTATTATTGCTAAATAATTTTTAAAATATGTCTTACTAATGCAAATTTAAATTAAATTTTTTAACTTGTTAAAGATGATTAAATAAGATGTGATTTAAATGTTTTATATGAGAAAACAAAGAAAATTGTATGAAAAAAATAAATAAAGTTTTAGATAACTATCTTTCAACTGAAAGAACAATAACTTAAAAATTGATATATTAAAAAATATGATCAACCATAATCTTTCAAATAATAAAATACAATTTTTTTTTATAATAATATTTACCTCATTATCTGCTTCCCAATCTGAATCAAGAGCTTCAATAACACTTTGGTAAACAAATCTTAGTTGTTCTGGAGCCTGAACAAGACCCAATCGACATTTTCTCATCTCTGCTAGTAATGTACGTATATGAACATAGTTTAAGCCTTCAGGTGTATTCATCTATTTTAAATAAATCATTTTTTAAATATTCTAAATTTGAATTTAATTATTTTATTTAATCACTTTTATAAGGCAGGAATCTATTAAACAAAATGTTCCTGAACGTCCTATTCCTGCAGAACAATGAATGACAATTGGCCCGTGAGATGGATCAAGACTACCACTACGTCTAACGTCTCTGAGAAAACGTAAAAAAGGCGTAGGAGTTTTGGGTACTCCGAAATCTGGCCAATCAGTATAATGGAAATGATAAATCTCACGAGATTCTCCTGAATCTAAGTCATTAAGCCTAAGAAAAAAAATTAATGTAATATTTTTAACAAACAGACTTGGTTAAATCATACTTTAATACACTAAGTGCATAAAATCCATGATTGATTTTAGAGACAAATTCTACAGATAGACCAACATCATTCCATACAAATTTATCATTATCCTTTTTTTTCTTCGGCCAATATTGATGACATTTAAGCTTAAGGAAAAATAATAATGTTAATAATTACAATTTAATAATTAATTGGAATATATGTTTTACTTTTTTCTTTTCGATAACTTTGTTCAACATTACGATGGCTTTGGTACTTTGTTCCCATACCATGAGCCAAAAATGTGAAGTGCTGTTTTCTAAGGGTCCTTGAGTCAGTATATACTGCCTTTCACAATTACATACCTATGTAAATAAAATTAAAAAATTAAATATTGTATATACAAATGATTTACCAATTATGCAAAGCCCTGTGTTTTCTTTAATTGTTAATTTCTTTAATTTCTGATATTTGGAGTTTTAAATTATATTTAAAGACCATACATTCCAAAATTGGACTAATCGCTAACATTTAGGAGCTATATCAAGACTACAGAATAGACTAAAATCGTGAGTAAACTTAATACAGAAAAATAATTTTATATGCATTTTTAAATACAAAATAATTTTGTGATTTTGTTAATGGATTAAGAAGGTCTCATGATCATTGATGTGGATTGCCCTCTACTTTTATTTAAATAGGTACAGTTAATATCTTTCTGTAAAGGTGTAAACTAGGAAATTATTCTTGTCTTGTTGAAAAAAATATAAAATGTATAGAATTAAATACTACAGCGAAACAATTTTCATAGAGTAATTAATACTTAAGTTAAAATTGTTCTACATAAATCTTATTCTTACTTGTACAAGATTGGCATTTATGTATGATACATTTCCTCTTTTTAGGATAATTCTAGTTTCATCATAAGGAGAGACATCTTGATATCTATTTAGAGCCTTATTCTGTGGTTTCTTTGCTTCATCAGATGTTTTTTTAATTTTTGAACTTTCTACTTCAACAAACTGAAAAATTAGTAAATATTATAATATTTCAAAAGATGTTAATTAAAGTAAAATTGTTATCATACTCATAATTAAAATTATTAGTACTACCTACTTTAAGATATAATTCAATAACAATTATCAAAAGCAAAATAAACAAATTTAATAGATGTAAATAAAATAAATGTATTAGGATCATATTTTTTCAAAAAATATTTGTGTATATTATTTGTTTTTTACATAATTGATTGGTAAACAGGCATTTTGTCCCTGGCAAATATTAAGATAGAACATTTGGTCACAAAGAGATATAGCTCTAGGACTTTTGACCCCCAACTTTTTGTATATTGATAATTGGAAGTTTGATTTACAGTTTTTAAATCATTAGTTTTATTAATTTCTTAAAATTAATAACATGAAGCTTTTGAATCTATCCAATTTATTCCCTAGGCAATAAATAATTTTAGTTTTCTGGCCACTATTTAAATTTTTTAATTGTACTTAGTATCTTACATTTTATAATTGTTAAAACCATATTATAACCTGCTTTATAGCATGAAAATACAGTAAAATTTAATACAACATGGGTAATAAGTAATAACACTCGGGGATTAAAATATATCCTAGTTTAACATTTTCCTGGGACAAAATGTTTGATACCTCAATTTTTTGACGTCATTGAAACATTCTAGATTCATTTGTATTATTATTTTTTAATTATATAAGAGATTATATATATATTGACATAGAGTTAAATTATACCTATAGTTACAATAATTAATTTAAATTTAAAACTGTAGTTATAATTATTTTTAAGATACTTAAATAAAATATTTTTTTTATGTTTATAAGACTTAATCTTAGAAGTAAAATCACCTATTACTAAAATAAAGATGATAATATTTTTGCGGGTATGACATCAATTTGTCTAAATATTGCATCAAAACATTTTAAATTCATTTAAATCTACAAAAATCTTTTTTAATTTGAAAGTTGTATACTAAAGTCAAATATCTAATAATAGAATATAAAACCGATATGTCAAATCCTCAAAATATTATCCCCTAATAGCTGTGTAATAGGGAATTTTACTCTAAGATGACTCAAAAACTTAAAAAAAAATGTTGCATGAATGTGTTAACCAAGAGGTAAAACAATTATTGCGCTGACATCCTCTCAATTCATATTGTATATTTTTTTGAAATTATTGGTGTTAAATAAATATCTATCTATATTACCAAACGTCATGTTATTAAAAGGGTTTGAGTATAACAGTTTCTTAATTTATTTCAAAAAGCACTATTAATATTTTTATTTTTATTTTGTATAGGTAGTTAGTACTTATCTACACATTATCATCTGTATAACTTATGTTATTAATATATGGATACAGCATTAAATAAAATACATACTTATATCTATATTAACTTAATTTTTTCAGATTAAACAATTCAATTCATTATTTATAAAATTAAATAAATGTAATACAATGTTTACACATTGAGACATTTCATTATTTACAGTACAAACATACTAAATCTACAACCATTAAAATTACTTACTCTGAACGTAATGTTCCACATACTCTTCGATTCTATGTCGTTAAATTCATCGCGTAACCTTTTTTTCACTTGTTGATCGGTATGCATGTTGACTTCTTGATTAATCTTTAAACAAAATTTTTGTTTTCTGAATTTTTTTTAGTTTCAAACAAACAATAACTATGTACCTGTTAGGAAATCACGGGGAATCTACACAAAATTATTAATACTTAAACACAAAATATACAAATTTATATAACAAATAAAAATATATATTATTCAAATATAATATTAAAAAACATCGTACACAAATTTACTGAATAGTAAATTGCAGTTTATAACTAAATCTGCAATCAATATAATAGTTAGTTATTCATTTTTTATCACGACATTCTGCAATAAATTACATTCGTGATTGTTATCATCAGTGTGAACCACCACGTAGGACGAAATAACCAACACGGATATTCACTGACGTTTTGTTCTATTGGACGGTCCAACGCTGATAAAGGTATTCTGTACTCGTACTATAACCAAACCACAACCGTGGTTCGACCACAGAATTCTGTTGTTGCGCAATCGAAAACTGAAAATTCACAGATTTCTTATTTTCTTATAGTATTAGATAGCAAACTCCTACCATGAATTGAAGCTTCAAGGTCGGTTGGTAATTGACAATTGTATGGTATTTTATAATATGGCGAATAAGAATAATTATGATTTATTTTGTATCGTATTTTATTATTGCTAAATGTGTTGTTTGAAAAAAAAAAAAAAATGTTTTATTTAAATAATTTTACATTAATTACTATTTTATTTTACCATTAAAAACGATGTTTTTCCTAATACATTTTGTATGATGAATGAAATGTTTAGCCAACCGACAAAATGGCACCCGTCTACAACAGCAGGATGAGCTTCACTTGTAGCAATGTAAATTATACAGGAGTTGCTTATCTTATAGTGTAGTTTAGAACATAGACCTGTAAACTAGTTTACAGGTCTATGGTTTAGAAGTCTGGGAAAAATAAACATCTCGCCGATAAGATAGGCTCTCCGTTATCTATAATTGTACACTATTATTATTATTGCATACGGTATCTATCTAACGTCGTAATAATAATAGTAATGATATTCCGTGAGTCGATGCTAATTTAATATTTATTCAATTGCAAAATCCATTCATTTTCGCAACACCGGATCCGATTCTCCGGCAGACATCGGGTGCTCTGTTCGAGTAAGTGTGATCGCCGGACTTAATCCAGTTTGACATTGCTCGGCCGTCCGAGTATATCGTATATGTATATATATTGTATAATATATTGTCAATGACCCATTAATTAATACACAATAGTGTCCTAGAGACATCTATACACGTTTCTCTCCCGTGTCCTCGAAATTACAATAATTGCCATTTTATTCTCTAAACAATTATTTTGATTTCGCAACGATTTTTTAAGGTTTTTTACCACTGCAACATTGGCTCACTTCTTACTGTAACATTTAGTAATTTATTGTTAACTCTGGTTTTTAGAATTACTTGAGTGCGTGTGTCGCGGTGTATGGCTCGTAAAAATAAAGAAAATAAAAACATGGCTCTTTCAGCCGTGTTACGGGATGAAGGCGATAGCAGTGAAGACGACTATCGACGCAAACGAGACAAGAACAATCAGGTATTTTAAATTTTAAAATTTTTGTACTATAGTTTTCTGTGTGTTTATTGATGTACCTATTTTTTTAATTTGTCAGGCAGTTAAAAGAAGTCGTGTTAAAAGTAGAATGCGCACACAACAAACATTGCAACGTGTGAACCAATTAAAAACTGAGAATGATATGCTTGAAGAAAAAATAAAACTTTTAAGTAAAGAACTAGGATTTTTAAAAGAACTATTCATGGCACAAGCTGGTAAAATGTAATAACGATCTCTTGAAACTTAAAATTGATTTTTGTTTCATTATGTTTTAGGAACATCACAAATTGAACTCCCAAAATCTGTTGACCTTAAAACATTATTGAGCGACACTACTTCAGACATATTGGATAATGATTTAAAACCTCAATCTTCATCATAAGTATAATATAATTTGTTTTATTTTATGGGCACAACATATTTTATAAGTAAAAATAATGTTATGAGTCATATTGATTTAATAATTTTTAAAATATTTTTGTCCCATACTCAAGAAAATATTTAATAATATTGATTAGGTTATGGATTAAATTAAATTGCTTAAATTGTTTTTTGTAACAATTTCATTAATGTTTGTCCACTTGTGTGTATGTTGTGCAATATTTATATTTATTTTTTCAAACAACTGTACAATTTGAAAAAAAAAATCTTGAATGAATGTTTAATATGTGTAACTATTATGAGTTTTGATTTCAACATAAAGTAGCCTGCAATGACAAATGAGGACTGTTTTAAGTTCACACAATAATATTAAGAATATTGAGTTGTTGTCATGTTGATTAGTAATTCCTTGTTGTTCTGATATTGTCTTAATAAGTAAACTTATGTCCTGGTTCCATAAACATAATATTATTTATTTTGACGGTATCTCGAAAAATTAGTTGAGTTTTACTTTTATAATATTGACTCAATTGTTTTAATAAAATATTGATTCAATAAATCATGTCACTATCATTCACCAATAATGATAATTATGATGCAAGACTCAATACTAACATATCAATACGTAAAGTTGTATATTTTTTTTAATGCTTGTGTCATAGGTCAACTTTTATCAATCGGCTTATAATGATTTATGTTTTATTTATTTAAAAGAAAGAGATAGTAACCTTATAGCCTATTACAGTGAAGCAACATTTTTCCTAAAAATAATGAACTATTAGTTATATTCAATTGATTAATTGCAACATAAAAACTTATTGTTGAACTATAGCACAAATACCATAGAATTAATATCAACACTTACAATAATATAATATTTGAAAATGTGTTCTTCTTTATGCAATTAAGAGGACGGTGAACTGGTATCAGTTATTTATTTGCATATTACGTTTAGAGAAAAAAATAGGTTCCACATATTATTTAAAACATTTGATGTGTAAATATGTTGATTATTGACCTATTGTGAAATTTAAAGTGGAGTATACTATCTGGTTGATTAAATTTAAGTTTAAAATTACATATTAATCCATTAATAATAACTTCAAGTTTAAATGATAGAAGACATTTATAATGTATGATAATTAATCAGTATACAAAAACAATTATTGGTCAATAATTTAATGTTAACATAGGGCATAATATTTTGATGACATATTTTTAATTTTTAAAGGAATAATTTTAATAAAGAGAATATTATAGATGTGTAATTACACCTTAATACTTAAATTACTAAAATTGTATCTCTCTTGTAATGGCATTGATATGACCTTAAAAAAAGTTACATAATAAGTATTAGGTATGTTTTCTTCACACCACACATAAAGGCATTATTGAAGAAGAGGGGATTTATGTAAACTTTGTTTTACTACTGACAGTTATTTTAAATAATTAGACATTGAGAGACATTATATACTATTTACCTACATATTATACATTACATTTAAATTAAATATAATGAACAATAGTTATTTTCAAAATATGCAACTGGTAAAAATGTATATATTTTTACATAAATTACACATCTACATAAAAAAAATAAAAAAAGGGTGGATATAATATTGAGTATTTATTTAGAATTAAAGAAAAATTGTTCAATTCTTGGAATCTATTTTAATACGCTAATATATGTATTTAAGTGACTTACATTTAGCTACTTTTAACAGTATTACATAGCTACAGAGGTACTTAATAGTTTCAGGTGTACAATTAGTACTATCCAAAATATAGTAAATTTAACTGCTGATTTTATAATATTTATATAGTGTGAATCTTCTATTGAACAAAATATTTTCGAGAACCAAACCAAATTCATTCAATTTTAGTTAATGCAATTCTCCATGAGACTTTGTAACATGGAAGTTTTACTTTATATAATATTATCATATGCCTTTTTTTATTTTGCATTCAATAATTTATTTACTATCTTTAGTATATCTGTTTGTAATGAATACATTTGATATGAAAAGTAGAGGCTTCAATAGGTACAAAATATTATATCTAATAAAACCAACGATTTGACTAAAGAAAAAATAAATATTGATATTTAACTTTTGATAATTTATGGGTCAATATTTAAATATTTTATAATGAAACGGCAATGATATTGGTTTTTTTTTTTTTTTTTTAAACATGCAATTTCCATTAATACAGCAGCACTTTAATAGATTTGGAATACAGCAAATTTTATAAAGAAATATAGGCTAGCTTGGTTTTACTTAATTTTGATGATGCTTGGGTAAACATAGTTTCACTCAACTTGTTTAAATACAATGATTTATAAATCTATCCAATTCCAGTTTCAATTATATTTTTTACTACTCAATAGGTAGGTACCTAAGTGGTACCATCCACTTCATTCTTTTAAAAATATGTAATATTTATAATTTATTAAATATTATAGAGTACCAATAATCAGCTATCACTATTGACAAATAAAATAATCTATTATATGTCTATGGGTAAGAAGTACCTACGTGGCTACGTATATATAAGACTTTATTATTGAAGTACCTATCAAACCTTGTCATTGTTGAGTGTAGAGTGTAGACTGTAGACTGTAGACATACAATATTCATGTATGCATTTAAAGAAATTTGATGTATAGTATAGGTATTGCATTGAATTATTTGGACTAAATTGAATGTACAAGGTACCTTAATAAATGTAAGGTAGATAATTTGCAAATAAGACTCATTAATTGATATGTTTTATTTAAATTGGATCTAATCTATTCTCGAAAATGGACAAACCCTTTGATAAATTAAATGTAAAGAAATTACTTAAAATGATGAAAAAAGTTATACAACATCACAATTAGGTACTGGTAGCCAGTAGGTACCCATAACACTACATTTCCTTAAATTAAGTATTATAATATTAATATATTGTGCAAGCTTTTAAATTACCCAGAAAGTATCTGTCCTAAACATTTCCCCACATTTATGTACAATTATTTATTCACAAAGATTTTTTCACTTTTGTCCTACCAATTATTACCAGGATACAGGCATACAGCAATACTTCAATGTTGTTCAACATTTGTTTAAAATACATAAGATAAATAAATTGAAAATTGAAAATAGCAATATCTAGGCGAATGCCTTAAAAATTGAAAATCACATGTTTACCATTGAAAAATGTTTGGGCTAAAACAATTGTCATGCACCTACTGTGGTGTATATAAATCAGTAATAAACAAAAATTTTACAATGAAAAACATAATTTATTTTCTCTACACAATAAACAATTATTTTGTATGGTATAAGCATATGGGGTGGTGGTTTCAAGACTCATCTTACATCATTAAACGCCACATCAACTCTTTAATAAAATATATCTTTAAAAAGCCACTTCTCACATAATATTTAATGTTGATAAACTACATACAAATCACCTATTTTTATTATTACATAAATATAAACATTTCATAAATAAACCCCTGCATAATTTTAATATTACACTAAAAGAAAAATCAATGTAAATTCCCCTGTAAGTAATAAATTATTTGGTATGATGTCCCCTACATTAACTAAACTTAATATGTATATTGTATATTAAACATTTTAATTAATCCATTATACATATGTATTATATAAAAGATACCTATTTAATTAAGATAAAATGTATGAACATAATGTTTCTTTTTAACACAATATTATTACTTTTTATAATTTACCTTATTGTCTAATTATTAAGACTCATACAACATAAAATAAATTTACTTAGAGGTTGCGTCTGAAAGTATTTTGTAAATAAAATTCTTAATGTAGGTATTCAAATATTTCTGAAAATAAAGTTCTTTTTCTTAAAAATAGTTAAATCAAAAATATCTTCTCACACATCAAATCCAATAACTTGTTATTAAATACCTTATATATATATTTTACAAACATATTATAAGGAAACTAATAAAATATATTACTGAAACACATTCGATGTGGATCAATATCTATTCTTCCCAAATGAGGAGTTTTGTTAAGGAGATGTCCGTAAACAGCTCTTAACAGGTCTAAATATTTCGAAAATGTTATGGTGTATGGCAAAATGCTAATGTAAACATTCAGTGAAAATGTCTTATCCATGGTAATTTGTTTTGGAATAACACTAAGAACCAAAATCGATTTTGCTTATAAATTCCCGTTTTTCCTTAATATTTTTTTTGTTTTTATTTGTTTAAATTTTCAATCCTTAGTTATAAAAACTGAACATTTTATAATTGTTTAATTATAATGATTAATAATTTTCGAGATTTTGATGAATTTTGTCAAAATTCAATTTTTAAATACTTATAAAAAAAATGTGTGCCTCTGTATTTTTAATATTTTTCAATTGCTATTGTAACAATATATCAGGAGCCCTGTATTACATTTTCATGATTTTTGGCCCAAAAAATAAAAATGTATTGGTATTTATATAAAAAAAAACTAAAAAAATTGAAATTTGAAATGGTCCGTAAAAAGCTCAAAAAGAGTCAAAATATTTTCAAAATTGTATGGTGTATAGAAAATGCTAATATAAACATTCAGTGAAATTTTTAAGTATCTACAGTTATTCATTTTTGAATTACAACAAAATAAGAAAATCGCTACATGAGAAATCGAGTGGATATCCAATGTTGTAAAAATATGAATTTCAAACGCTCATAAAAATTTAATTTGACTTGGTAGTTGGTATCAGATATTTTTTTTTTTTGATAACACTTAGGCAAACTTATGAGAAAGCATGTGTTACATTTTCAAATCTTAGATTTAAAAAGAAAATTTTTTATGAATTTCTAACTCAAAATATTTTGCACATTTTCGTGATTTTTACGTATTTTGTCAATATTTGAACTTTAAACGCTTATAAATAAAAATTTGTGACTACGGATTTTTAATATTTTTCATATATTATTGTAACAATAAATTAGGAGCATTGTATTAAATTTTAAAGTTTTAGTATCCAACAAATAAAGTTTTATAGAAAACTATAGAAAAAAAATTGGAAAATGAAAATGTCCGTAAACAGCTCAAGATAAATTAAAATATTTTTAAGATGTTATGGTACATAAAAAATGCTAATATAAACATTCAGACAAAATTTCATGTATCTACGGTCATTTCTTTTAGAGTTATACCAAAAACCAAAATCGATTTTGTCGAAAATTGGTTTTCCGTAAAAATTCCCGTTTTTTCCTTAATTTTTCATTTGTTTTCACGGCGCTTTTGAAAACTTCTAGGAAATTTTAACTTTTGACCTCCCAAAGTACCAACTAGATTCGCTTTCCTATCAGAAAAGGTACTGTTGAAGAAAAGCGAAGCATTTTTACTGTCCTAAAAGGTGATGACAGACACAAAAAAAAATAAAAAAAACATTGTAAAATCAATACATTCATCGCTCCGCTCAGAATCTAAAATTTAAAATGTGGGAAATTCGATTTCAAGTAGACTTTAAGGCAAATTTAAATCTGTTTTTAGAATTCTTAAAATTATGAAATTAAACAATAATAACATGAATTGGAAGACTAAAAACACAATATTAAAATTGAATAGGTAGGTAGGTACTATACTTACTACTTAGGTATTAACATATTAAGAATAATGACTAAATTTTAGGAGTGCTAAAATGTTTTTATTCTCCCTTCTTTTAGTTATTTACACTTATGCAACCAATACTTAAGTATTAAGTTGTCAAATAGTATAGTCGAATACTCGTATATAGGTATAAATATAAATTTATGATAATATCTCATATAGCCGTTCGTTCGCTCTAAAATCTAAAACCACATGTCGCATATGCATATGACTAATGTACTAGGAATTTAAAAAAACATAAAATCGTACAACAATAATGACGTATTAAACATAGAATAGCCTATAGGTAATAGGTATAAAGCATATTATACTATATGTATAATGTATATAAATGTACGCCATATGCATTTGCGTAACGCACATAATTATTATAATCGTATAGACGCGCGTGTGGCGTGTGGTGTGTAAGAAGTAGCGCAATTGGATCGCAGGTGTGCTGCAATAAATATAATATTTTATCGGTAGGTTGTACCAATGTTATACCTATACACAGGTTGATTCACTAAACTTGCTCCTCTCATTTTAGATTCTGGGTATATAGCAGTTTTAAAATTTGGATATTATATCATCAATTACATCTTCAAGATTAACTGAGATATCCTTAAAAAACAGCCAACATATTGATTTTCGAGCATGTGCTTGTGCTAACAACCAACATACCGTATTTGGGAGTGAATAATACGAGTATACGACAATACAGTCTGAAATATGACTGGCCACACATCATAATAATACAATTTAATATAATCTACCTAAAGAATATAACATATTAACATTTAAACAACTATTGGTATGCAGTGCTCAAGGGTTTGTGGGGCCTAGGGCAAAATAATTTTTTAGTATGAAAGGGTTCTCATCCTAAACACTGAAAAAATACATAAAATGGCTATTGGCACATAATTTAGTTAATACTATAGGGCTAGGGACCCTTGATAATGGTTTAAATACAATTGTTTAATCAATAAGCAGTCTAACTAATTTCACTTACTGGATTACCTATTGGTTATTACTTATTAGTTTATTACTTACAAGTCATTAGTTGCTAAACCAACCGTACTTTGATCTTCGATATTTATTAGTAGTGCATCACACCTAATACTTAATAGGTACGTCTATATAGATTATAATATGCAATATGAACCGTGCCGGGGAACACCACGCCACCCCCTTGAGCCGGCCCTGTTGGTATGGGTAATAAAATTATACTTAATTTAATTAGTAATAAAAATCATAATTTAACTATCTTGATTTTTAATCAATTAAGTATTATGGTAATTGGAATGAAAAAATCTAAATTTTGAAAACTTCAAAAGTTTGTGGTACCTAAATGGTAAATAATAACAATGTAACTCAGTAGTCAGTAATAATGAGCCAGCGTGTAATTAAGTTAGCTTTAATATAAGATATTAATGAGATAGATTCTATATCATGAGTCATGACCTGCAAGCAATTTAATGATTAGAAAACGTTGGTGTTTATATATTTTGTAAATAATATACCTACTATTTTATTTATTTTGAATTTTATACAATTAATACAATGAACTATGAAGGAAGGTATACTATAATAGTATAATTATATAGGTACTATAATTACTTGTAATGCCGAAAATAAGTTTAAAATTTTAGGACGGCTAAAATTTAAAAAATACGAGGTGAGTTCCATAAGAATAGTACAACTAAATTAGGTACCCATTAAAAAGGTATAATTTAAATTTTTAGAAATAGATCAATACAATTTTTATGCTTGAAACCAAAATGCGTCCCACTTTAGAAAAAGTTCCATTTCGAAGTACAATTTGGTTATCTTTAATTCCATTGAAATAAATATACCTACCTAGTGAATACAGCTAGTCAATAATTTTCTAAAAATTAAAAATCAAGAAAGTGTATAAGTGTATATGTAGAACATGACTTGGAAATCGTTTTTTTTTTTTGAGAATATTTTAAGTTTGAATTGTCATTACAATTATTACAAAAGAAACAGTGGCACAGTCCATATTATAATATTATTAAATTACCTTTTTTTTAAATGTATATTAGGCACTGGGAGACTTTTAATAGTAAACACACATAATGATTGTTTAACTGTTGATAGAATTACCCTGTATAGTATATACTATTACCTACTGTAGATATTAACGTATTTATAATTTCAAAGATTCAAGAAAATGTAAAACTAAAAACATCGCTAAAATATTAAATGCATGTATCTACATTTTAAACAATAGAACCTAAAACGATTCGATGGTTGAATTTTTTAGAAAAAAATGGGAGAAAACCAGAAGTTCAAATTAGGTTTGGTCACTTGGACTTGATCGTAATCCCTTGAATTCCAGTAGTAAGTATTTTAAAGTGTGTTTGGCCATGTGTAGGTAGGTACAATAGCGATTACACGAATTCACAAGTAGGTTAGGATCACACATAGTCATCTTGCTGTATACATATTACCTATATTTATGATGTGTACCTGTGTGACATGGTAGCAGTCAGCAGAAAAAACGGTATTATAGCAATAACTAATAAGTAATAACGACAGTAATCATAGAAGAAACTATGGTAAGTATACTAGGTTGTAGGCAATAGAAGTAATATATTATATAATAATATATATATTTATAATAAAAATAAAAAGTGGAGCGTACGTGTTATAACGATTTACGGTGCGCTAGTCGATATTACAATAAAATATACATTGCACTATTGCTGTAAAATTGGTACTGCACGTACTACGTTTACGTACCTACCTGTAATGTATAATAGTCTATTCATCAACTCGTAAAAATAATATAGATACCCAATACCCATTAATGCGTTGATCGAATAGGTATAGACGACTGAAGATATAACATATACCAATTTGATATTTCACACGAGATAATATTATTTATACTTGTACCTACTTACCTACTTATTTCTACTGATATAGTGATATTGATGTAATATCAGTGGAGTGGTATATATAGATGGGTCTATGTGAAGAGGTACGTTGCCACAGCCCACATGCCCATCGTGCAATTTCAAGTTCAATTTTATGATTTTTCTGATAGTTAGCCATTTATGTAGTAAAACCGCATTATTACTTATCTATCAATTATAATTTACTATATATTATTATAAATCTATTGAACCTGTAGTAATACAGTTATAAGCTAATGTTTAAGAAGACGTCACACCGGTATATAATATAATTAATATTTACAACACATGCGGGTGTGGAGTCCTGAAATAGTAAGTATTTAGTATCGTCATAGTTCTATTATTATTTATTCTTCTAAAAATTTTAGATTCTTAGCGGATGTATTGATTTCACAATAATGTGTGTGTTTTTATTCGTGTTTAATTGTTTTTGAGTTCCTTGTGTAGTTGTGTAGTTGTATTTACGTCATGCAGTATTAATTGAATAAATTATGGTTTTTTAAATATATTCTAGCAGTAATTTGTAGATAATTTTTTTTAACAGGTAATCATGTTTAGTTCTTAATATACATTTGTTGTTGAGTACATTTGTTCTTTATTGAGGAGTATTCTAATAATTTGATTTTGACACTTTTCTAACTAAAAAAAAACTTAAAACTAATAAACCAAAGAAAAAAACCAAATTTTTATATTCTGCTATATTATGCCATATTTTCAGTGCCTCCGCTACCGGGGAGGAAACCCCGGAGGTTAGGTTAGGAACCCCCGGGCCCCCGTTGAATCATAACAACAGACCGGAGGTTACCATTTGGTTATACATTTATTTCTGAACTATTATATGTTTACAATTTAATGTAGGTACAATATTTAATACAGCATCTCGTTTGAATGAAAAATAAAAACGGTCGTTCCTTTGAGGACGTTAGCAGAATTAACTATTCAATAAAGCTGTAAGTATAATTAATAGCTGACATAAATCTAAGAATTTAGAAATTATAACTTGTTAATTTTTATTTAAAAATAGAAGGTTTTTGTTAATATCAACACTGATTTTATTCTGTGATATTAACGTATACTCTTGTATGCTTATCATCACACATTCACACTTGCATGACACTTACACCAAAATGACAATGACACGACTACTTAATAATAACCTGTTTAATAATTTTAAATTCTGAGCGGAGCAATGTATTGATTTTATAATGATGTGTTTTTTTTTGTGTCTAACGTCTGGTATCACCTTTTGAGGTAGTTCAAATGCTTCAATTTTCTAGTATCTTTCTAGTGGCAAACTGAATCTAGTTCTCGTATTCGAGTGGTAAAAATTAAATATTCCCATGGTAATCATAAAAAGTATCAGGAATAGCAAAAAAAAAAAAAGGAAAAATGAGAATTTTTACGCAAATCCAGCTTTTGACAAATTCCATTTTTGTGTAACTCAATAACGAATATCTACAGGTGATACTTGAAATTACTATCATATTATGTTTATTTTAGCATAATGAATATTTTTCAAAATTATTTGGCGCATTTTGAGGAACATTTAACATTTAAGATTTTTTTTTCTATAAATGTCGATAAAATATGTTTTGCAAAGTCAAAATTCTTGAAGAGATTCCTCAATTCCTCATTATATGTTTTTCATATAACATTTAATATATACCTATCGATAATAAACTCTCACAATATATTTTTTAAGAGTTTTAAGTTAAAATGTTGACAAATTCATCAAAATCGTGAAAATTTGTACATTTATTTTAGATAATATAAATACATAAACATTTTCTTTTTTATATCTATGATTTAAAAATGTAAAACAAGATTTTTAATATGTTTTTCTACTTTTAACAAAAGAAGAAGTGTACCCTACTGAAAAATTCATTTTTTATGATAATTTGAAGTTCAAATGGCTTTGACATTGGATATTCACCCTTAAACGGCTTAAACCTTAAACTAACGATTTCTCAAGGAACCACTAACTTATTTTGGTGTTATTCGAAAACAAATATCCGTAGATACATATAGAATTTTTAGCAATTATTGATTTTTTTCATTTTAAAAAATATTTTGACTTTTTGAGTTCTTTTTTTCCTATAAATATCAATAAAACAAATCTGATTTTGTTATGATCATTCTTTTACTAAGTGTACAAAATTGTTTCTCAATTTACAAATTATCCAATATACCTATATAAAATAAATTTTAAAATGGCCAAGAAAGAAAATAATCGGTTCGGGGATACGCTCATTTTATAGCTCACATATGTTTGTATTGGATACTAGAGGTATTTTTTAGGACTTTTTTGGGTAGGTACATGGGTCCCATAATATTTGCTTGCATAATATATTTCATTTGATATAAGTTTTATTTTTCTAGTTAAAAATTTAGATACCTAGGTATTCATTTATAATAATATGTGGAATTCCACATAGTTTAAACTATACGCGATATTAATTTTTTTAAGATAACATTACAGACCAATAGTCAATACCCAATGTCACAATTTACAATATCAAATAATATTATATTTTAATTGTGTATATATAATAATTGTACATTTGTGATTATTGTATCATTATTCTATCACTAAAATTATCTAGGGGAAACCAGGGTAAGACGTACAATGGGACAATCCCATTTTGTCCACACTTATGTAGTTGTATTTTGTAATATATGTTATAATTTTTCTGGTATTTATTTTTATTATACTTACCTACAGCTTACAAAATATATTATAATTACATATCACATACACAATATATATATACATTTCAATGGTGAATATAAAAATAATTTCAAAAATATAGGTACCTACAACAAAAAATCAAAGTCTTTTTTTAAAATAAGTAACTTCGATACAAACATCGATTCCTACAATAATAATAGCTATAATTTTATATGTATATTGTATTTGACTATTTGTATTAGGTACTTATTAATTTTACAATATGTAATTTCTTTCAAATTTGAACTTAAAATGGCTTTAAAAAATAACTGTGTCTAAAATACATATGACCAAAATTAAATCATCACCCTTTCAAGTTACAATAAAAATATCTATGACTAAAATTAAAGACCATGCAATTTACCATAGTCTAAACTTACTTTTAATATATATATATATGTTACTGCAGTAAGGTCATTCATACGCTAAAACGACCTATGACAAAAATTAACGAACAGTCAATTTTACATAATATCACGTTAAATTATTCCAACAATTTTAATTATTGTAAGTCATACATTTGAAATAGACGTATAATTGTATAAAATATACAGTATGAATAATTTCATTGGATTATATAAACGTGTATATTATATTATCGCAATGGTTATAAAATATACGTCGAATCAGAATTGTTGTGGTAGGTATCGTAGAAAATTACGTAAGCTAAGTGAAAAGGCACTATGGATCTAAGTATCTAACTGTGTAGTTGTATTTGATGGATATCTACGCAAATAACGAACTAAATATTAAAAATTGCAGTTGTCGAAAAGCAGGATTGCTATTTGCTATGTTCAGTTATAATATATGCATGTATTGTCATTTGTCAAGGTGCTCGAGTTTAAATCAACAACCGATCACTGCAGATGATGAAGAAGAGGACAATATTGAAAACAATTTTGAAGACAATTTCAACGAAAGATATTTAATTGAGAATCAGAGAGAAGAAACCAATACACGGACAATATAAAAAAATGATTTATATTTTTAAAATATACAACACTTTTCGTCGCTGCCTTTCTGAATTTTTAATATTTAGTTTTTTATTTGCGTATCCATCAAATACAACTACACAATTAGATCCAAAATGTCTTTTCACTTAGCTTACGTAATTTTCTACGATACCACATATACCACCTTTATTAAGTATAGTAGTTGAGTGCCTATTGTTCAGTTCATGGCTATGTAGTGCGTACTAATAGTCTATAGTCGTGTATGAACAGTGCCTTATTAATAGTTAATTTTTTAATTTTTTTTTGCAGAAAGTTTTATCAGTAATATTTAACAATATTTTTTAAAATAACTATGAATGAAATAAATTTTCGAGAAATTTCTGAAAATTAAATTTCATTAGTTAGTTTTAGTATTGACGAAAGGAGGTTGTGAAAACTATAATATTGCCCAGTTATTACTAGTTTTGTCAGATTTCGGGTTTTAACCGTAATACATACATTCCAATGATTAATTATTAATTACAAATGTATTGTTGTGACCGCAGTAATTGCCTGGTTCACAATATAATATTTTCTCAACATTTTATAAAAATATGCATGTTTTTTTCAATAATGAATTATATAATGGTTAAATGGTAACCTTCGGGCACTTACCTTATTTAAAATTAGATATCTCCTCAACCCCAAATAACGACGAACTGTATTAGATATAGAGCACTGGTCCTCACTATGATCTTGGAAAGGGCTTAATATTATTTTTGAAAATTACTCGTGGGCCTTATGCAGTGAATAAATTTAAATTTGGGCATAATATTTACCAAAAATAAAAAGGGTCTATGTTCAAAATTGCCGTCTATCATTATTACGCCGTACAACCGGTCTGCGAGGTAGCCCGCGAGACAGCGCATCGCTTTGTTGGGAGAATTTTTTCCCCCGAGTGTAAGGACTAAAGTTTTCTAGTTCTTAGTTACAATTTAATTTTTTTAATGATAATAATACTTAAAGGTGTAGAATGTTGGATTTTAGAATGTTCAATTCAATATTAGTGCGAGTCGCACAAAATTTGCTGCTTGCGGCCCGTGGGCGGTGTTCGAGTAATGGGAACCACACCGGTTAGAGTATTCATAGTTATAACCAGGGTTCAAGGGTTGGGAGTTTATAGCACTTACAATTGCATAAATATGCACTATAATATTACTTTAAATATCGCTGAATATGTCCTAAAAAATATATGCAATAATAATTTAACACCAACAAAATCGATAGATATCACTAAATATGCACTAAAAATATGCTATAAAAACAATAAAATATGTAAAATACAGAGACAATTAAAGAATTAATAGTTTTACACTTTCACCCCAACAAATAATCAGTAGATAACAAATGTTTGAAATTAGAACCAAATAATACGAAATTATGAATGGGTGCGGCATCGCTCGCTTCGTATCAGCATTCACAGTACGTTAAGGTAATCGGTCTATTTACTTAATCTATACAATATTTACTTTGACAATTCGATTGACAATAATTTGACAATAATCTAAAAACACGCTTACTAAATTTCATAAAATATGACCAATTTTGATTCAAAAACATGTAAAAATGCAAAACATCTCAAAAAATCCAAATATACCTAGTATTAATGTCTACAAAATCACTGCAAAAATACTAAACATTTTTATTTATTGAAATAACATTTTGAGTTCTCTGTATCATGAAACACATTTTAAGCTTACTCTACTATTTCTTAAGCATCCTATAAGAAATGTTATTCAAATGCTGTAAAATCCCCACCCTGGTTATAACTTATAATTTAATTATCATATTTATGATTTATCTGTATAATATATATATATATAGATCATCAAAACTACAGAAAATATGGTTATAAGATAGTAGTAATATAGTTATTTATCCCATTATTGATTAAGTTTCAACTTTCAGAATTAAAAACAATTGGGAAAATAGAAAAATGTGCTTAACGATTAACGAAATACGAAATACATTAGAAAAACAATTTAGAACAATGAATGCACATATTATATACCTAAGTAATAATACCTAGTTGTTACTATAGAAGCCAGTATACTTTTTTATGAGCTTATTGCTACCTTAATATATATATTTATTTAGAAATCGTCTTATAATTGTTGGTCTGTGGGAACAAAAATTTAATTCGCGAGTACCTGGTACAAGCCGAGGACGTCGACGAGCATGTCAATCAATCGTCATTCGTCACAGGCCCCAAACACACACTGTACACACACGTAACTACGTAAGGTAATACAATACAATAAGAATATAAGATCTTACATCTACACTCTATGTCTATAGTCTATAATATAGATATCGGACTATCGGAGTATCGGAATCACTATAATATTATGCATATTTTACGGTCTACTATAATTATAGTCTATAAATGTTTGCTGGGACTTCAAAGAAATGTAGAATAGAAATATTTATTTTGTCATGGTACCTGGCACTATACGCCCCGAACCTGAAAGCCAGACCAGTCATCAGACACCAGTGACCGAGTGTCCGAGTAGTGAGTGACCAACCATTGTCAATATAATTGTCCAACGGGCACCGACCGGAGACACTCCGGAGTCCCGTCCTAAGCGAATAACAACAGGTGAGGCGCGCACGCCGTGATACTGGCGTCGTTGCCGTCGCGTTGGCCTCACTGTGTCGAAAAATTCCCTCGGCCCACGGTGACACGCCTGTGCACAGATACCGTGTCACCCGTTTGTTTTTTAGAAACTGTTGTGCTTGTGTTCGAGTTCGAGTTGTTTACGTTTCAGACTTCAGTAGTTGTTATTACTTGTCCGCGGCTGTCGTGTAGCTTGTGTTCGCCGCGCTAATCATTTGTCCGCCTTTTTTATCCGATCACCCGTCAACAACAAACAATAATAATATTATTGTTGTTATTCCGCAACAGGTAAACCGCCGTCGTACACGAGCGGCAGTCGTTGATCGTCGTCGCCGAGGATTTTCGCTCAAAACTGGTGAGTGCTCAACCGAGAAGCCGGTCGTCCGGATGCTTTATTAAACGAGGCATAACCGCATAGGCATAAAATTAATACGACGCCCGACGAACGGGTAAAACACGATAGTTGTCTTATTCGTCGTCATCGTCCGCCCGCGCCAATTATTGGTTTCCCGCTTGCTCGCCCAAGCCCTCCGATATGTCGTAAGTAGGCCACGGGATTTGGCGGGCTCGCGATTTGTGATTTCACTTCCCCGACACTCGTCGTCACAGATCTGGATTAATAATATATGATACTTATTAGGTATTTATCGCGTTACGATCTGTGCATTTTATTGGCATCTCGTTATCCCGGTGACTTCCTCTTGGTAGATGAATATTGTAGGTTTATGCGGTTTGGAAAGACCTACCCAATTACCTATTTTATTTCATTGTCTAAACCCTGGTGGTCACCAATTAATACAATTTTCCTTGGCCACATTGGAATTTTGTAAAGTTTTCGAGGACCATAAAATTTAAATCTTCATAATTTAACAAAAGAAAGTTCAGGTGAAATAAAACTAATGAAAACCTCATTTACCCTCCATCAAAAATAATGAAGCAATAGACGTTTGAAACAAAAAAAAATGACTGAAAATCCTTATGTGAAAAAAATTACAGGTCTTGGTCTCAATTAGCTTTTTGAAATTTGAAGTATGATTAGTTAGATGACCGGGGATTTTATTTTATAATTTGTAAAATAATTTATCTACAAAAAGGGAACTCAGACGGTTTAGAAAAAGTCATCATGAGACCGTTATTTAGTGATACTTGCCCTATACTAGTATAACTTTAGAACAGCATATTTAAGTAATTTTAGACTTATTTATTTGTAATTAAAGCTTTTGGTTTAATTTCTTTGTTTATCCTAGTTCACTATTAATTTTAGTACCTACCTAGGTCATGATCTAAAAGCTTATGTCAGTTGAGCCTTCAACTAACTGACTAACTCGCTTACTATGCAAGTAACAACCCCTGTAATAAAAATAAAAAATTAGTAGTAGGATGAGAACTATAGACTTATTAGACATTTATTTGATATTTTTTATTCATCTTACCAAACTAGTAACTATTTATTTATTGTTTTTATACTATACATTTAAGACATAATGTACCTACCTATAATAATATCTTAGTTATTAATATTTATTGTATTGTAAGTTACCTATCACTATTATTTTCCCTTTTAAAATCAAAATAAATAAATAGTTAATTTTTTTCCATTAAAGTTACCAAATTTAATTTTTCTGCTCTGTTTACATTTTCAAAAACGTTTGTCTCAATTTTTTTTAGTGAAAGAGTCCAAACAGGAGTTCTTTTATTTATAGTTATGATTTGTGTCTATGTACCTAAACCAATTTTATTTTAAGCCAAAAGGTAGTAAGAAAAAAACTTTTCCAGCAAACCAGTAACAATCAATAATAAGTATTCTCGCTTATCACTTAACTGATATTATCAACATTTTTCTAATGAAAAATTAGGTGGGTATTTACTACAGTCAAAGTTTAGGTCTTTTGTAACACAAAATACAGTTAAAATTAGTCAGAAATTTGAATCATACAAGTAAAATGTTGATAGGTTTATTATATAATTGTCTTCTGTTACAAACTATGTTGTACTACTTGTACTCTAATTATATAGAAATAGTCTCTTTCTTAAAAAGTGCTTGTTATTACTATTATATTATTATTATATTTTATTGACACAAAATTGGCTTGAAAATTGGTTTATTAATTATTCGCTAATATATTTTTTATAATTCTTATTGTGTGTATATAAAACGTCCTAATAGTTGATGATGGATAATTTAAAAAAGTATTTTTTAACATAATTATAATTATGTTTCAGTGTTAAACTCAATTTTATTTTTCTAAATTGAAATGAATAATGTATAATATAATTATATATTTATGTCCGTTGATAAAAACATTGTATTGCTATTCTTTATAAATGGCATGATGTCGTCATATATACAGAAACTGCTCCTACCATGTAATCTAGGATTGTAGACCAATGTCAAAGTAGATATCTAATACTGTTATTAGTGTTATTAAACAAATAAAGTTGGAATAATCATTCTAAGTTATGAGTTATGGATAAAATGTTATATTTAATTTGTTTGTGAAACAGTTTATATCTATATAAGTTTGCTTAGTGTTCACCAGTATGAATAATGAATTCCATCAAAATATTTCTATTAGTACTAGTAGTTAATTTCACTTAGAGTTAAACTGTTACATTTTACTCAAAACTTATTCTAACTTATGCAATTTACAGCCAATAAATATATTTGGAAAAGCTAGGTATACAACCTTGTATACAATATGGTTTTACTCTTAAAAAATTCTACCTACTTAAAAAAACTAATTATTTTAATGTTTTAAAATATTTTTCCATCAAAAATTGAACTATCAATGATTTCAATTAATACAATCAATATAAGAATGACTAACAATTGCTTTTCGTAAAAAAAGTACAGGCTGTTGCAAATGTTCAAAATCTGTATTTCTTAGTATTAATACTTATAATTGATGAAATCATGAAATTGGCAGTATAATTTTGTTTTCAATAAATTACAAACAATTTTAACACTCGTTACTCAATAAAAAATCAGCGATACCAAAATAATCATATTTTAAAACCACACAATAGGTAGACGGTACATTTAGTATATAAATAAATAAACTATGTTTTTCGTACATTGCCCTACCTAACTATTATAAACAACGTTTAATCAGCGATAATTAAAAATTTACCTTAATATAATATTTATTCTTAATTTTTAAAACACAATTTACGTATTTTAAATTTTAATTGTTTAATTTTTTTTGGTTTTATTATTTTGCTTAAAGATAATTGATATTCAATTTGATAATCTGGAGCAGAATATTTCTATGAATAATTTATTAATATTATCGGTTTATTTATAATATCATTTAATGTTTAAATTAAAGTTATGAAGCGGCAAAATAGTCTTCGTAGTTTTGCTGCACAGCTTCGCTCATTGATTAATCAATGCCTATTTAAGAAATTTAAATTCATTTAGATATTTTATTTTCACTTGATCGTAATTTATTTTTCCAAATATGTACAGTGTCATATTTATGCAAGGACAAATAGGACATTTGAACTGGGCCTACTCAAAATAGGGGCCCACCGACTTCAGGCATACAAAATTAACTAAACTTTTTATCATACATTGGGAAAACAAAATAGACATAGATTTTACTTGGCTATTTTGATGGGTTGTGAAGTATAATGAATTTTCCCTGAAAGCGACGGCCTTAATCATTGCCGACAACAAAATCTAATTGCCGCTATTACAGTAACATTACTATCGTCGTAATTTTACTATTGACGTTATTGTCTTGAATGTGATATTTATTTTTTAATTTAATATAATTTAAAATGTCAAAATCAATACTAAATGGTTCAATTAAGAGAAAATTAAAAAATAAACGTTATGAAGAAACAAAAAACCACCCGGTAGTTTGAATAAGTTTACGTTTAGAACTAGTTTATCTACTAGCTCACAATCGAAATGTTTGTGAAAGCTGATTAGTTGAAATCAAATTTAACATAAAAAACATTTAGTTTGATATAATATAAGTGTTATAAATTATAATCAAAAATTTTTTTTTTAAAAAAAACGTTTGCTTTTTAATTTGTATATTTACTTGAATAAATATTATACATTAAGATTAGACACGTTGAAAGTGTAAAGTATTCTGGTATATTAAATAATAAAATTTTTAAATGTACAACTTTATTCTATGATCAAACTACTCATATATAAGCAACGAA
Source organism: Nasonovia ribisnigri (assembly GCA_027563435.1). Classification (NCBI taxonomy): domain Eukaryota; kingdom Metazoa; phylum Arthropoda; class Insecta; order Hemiptera; family Aphididae; genus Nasonovia; species Nasonovia ribisnigri. Next base: position 44,505 of record JANEHU010002837.1, on the reverse strand, counting down.
TTACATAGATCAATTTAAAAATACATAATGCATACATCTTATTTTAGCATTGAATAAAATAGAGATGGATAATTTGGGGCCCAAAATTGTAAATTGTACTGTGACCATGAATTGGTAAATCAGGTCCTGACGATGTACCCATAAATTGTATTAATATGATTGTTAATTAATTGTTAATTATTTTCTTATCGTTATTAGTTTACGAATTTCCAATTAAATTAAATTATATCTATTGAAAATACAAATCCGAAAATATATAATCCCTAAAAAGTTTTTATGTAAAAGTTATATTATATAATATATAATATATTTACTATTTTCTGTTCACAATCAAAAATTTTTTGCTTTGTCCCAAATTTAGTGTCCGAGTACGTTTAAATATTGAATTCCGTGACTTCTAGGCCGACCTACATATTTTGAGAACAGTTATCATGAATTTATTGTTCATTCAAAATTCTAGTTATAACATAATAATAAGTAGGTGTCTCAGTAGGTACCTATTATTTATTACCTATGTTGACTTTATGACATAATATGTACTAAAGGCGATTATTTTATCAATAGATACCCAATATTAATCTTACAAAAAAAAGCAAATTTAAAATTAGTCCATTATTGAATTGGTTATAAATAACATAAAAAATAATACTACTATCCATTATTATGGCAAATTTTTAATAAAATAGATTTTAGAAACCTTATTTAACATAATATAAAATATATACCCTTGAAAGTACAATGAAATCCATTTACAGACTTAATAAGTTACAATAAAAATGTATACTGCGCATTTTAAACTGTAATATAGATCAAAAGCTTTTGTATATTATACACTTTATAAATGTTATTTTATTAATGATAATGGTTATGACTACACTCCATATCTAACATTTATATGTAAAAAGTCGTGATTTAATTAGTTATTTTGTCCCAAATTTAGTGTCCGAGTACGTTTAAATATTGAATTCCGTGACTTCTAGGCCGACCTACATATTTTGAGAACAGTTATCATGAATTTATTGTTCATTCAAAATTCTAGTTATAACATAATAATAAGTAGGTGTCTCAGTAGGTACCTATTATTTATTACCTATGTTGACTTTATGACATAATATGTACTAAAGGCGATTATTTTATCAATAGATACCCAATATTAATCTTACAAAAAAAAGCAAATTTAAAATTAGTCCATTATTGAATTGGTTATAAATAACATAAAAAATAATACTACTATCCATTATTATGGCAAATTTTTAATAAAATAGATTTTAGAAACCTTATTTAACATAATATAAAATATATACCCTTGAAAGTACAATGAAATCCATTTACAGACTTAATAAGTTACAATAAAAATGTATACTGTGCATTTTAAACTGTAATATAGATCAAAAGCTTTTGTATATTATACACTTTATAAATGTTATTTTATTAATGATAATGGTTATGACTACACTCCATATCTAACATTTATATGTAAAAAGTCGTGATTTAATTAGTTATTTTGTGGTTTACTTTGTTAATATTTCTTATATCATTAACAAAATAACTTAATAACTAATTGGATTATCATCAAATTGTACAATTGTATTTAATTCTAGAACACGTTGAATGTTATTAGCTTTTATATTAGATTTTACAAAACGTGTCTTTGTTTTCTAAGATAATTGATTGTTTTGACAGTTTTCATAACTTGAACCAACGGGAACGTTCATGTTATACGCTATGATTGTCGTTTGCGCATACTTCCTATAATATCTTCAGCCATCTCCCGGAAACCGTATACGGTCTATCTGTACAAGAAGTATGCCATCATCCCGGAAACCGTATACGGTCTATCTGTACAAGAAGTATGACATCATGCATTCATGCATCTCTGGAACTCTGTTGACCTCGCTGATCCTGAACAACACAGACCAGCTACAAATTAGTAGTCCGTTTTAGCACGCGTTTAAAACAAGTTTTCAATTTTTTTTCATCTTTTCAAACTATAGCTGCTTTCATGCTATAAAATGTCTCGACACCTAGATCACTGATTTCACTTGCCTTTCCATTTAATATACCCACAGGTTAAACACAAACAGTAAGCTGGTTTAATATATCTAATGGATAACTGCTCAGAACGCCCATTTATATTATGCTTTATTTTGTATTCTTATTATTTGTATACTATCCATCTGTAAATTTAGCTTATTGCTTATCTATTTTAATTAAAATAACAAGTTCTACTATACCCGCTGCTTGTTGTAAGTAATTAAATATTACTAAAACAAATATCAAAAATATTATATTAAACATTTTAGCTAACCATGTTATATTTTTCATAAAATATGTTGGCCAATGGGGAATATTCTAGTAAGCTTTAATGAAATATATTTTATCACTTATCATGGGTACATTTTTTTTGGTGCGATCATGACCTAAAATTTGTCACCAATTTGCCACACCCCTCAGATAATACTATAATAGCTGCGAATTGTCACGCACTATTTAAAGGAATGAATAATGATGCTGTTGAAGTTTAACTGAATCGTCGTCGTCTTTTTAGATGTCTAAAACCACATTTATTAGTGTCATCACATTTAAAAATAAATCTTTCAGAGCGAAACGGAATGCTTATATTATTTTGAATACCTAATATCTTAATCGACTTTCATTTGTGAAGTAGGTACAGTTTATTTTTTTGTTATTGTATTTTAAATTGTTGCATATTATCGTTTCCAAGTTCATTGATATTCAACAAATAGGTACAATTTTATTTATATGTACCTTTTGATTTTTTACTATTTTATTATCTTATATAATGTGTAACTATCATATGAATAATTAATTCCAAACTTCCGTTAGTAGATACAGTCATATCAGTAATTTATTATATTATTAAAATGTATAGTAATATACTACGTACCTATATTATAGCAAGGGTATAATAATAACTGCAGAAGTTTATATATAAAAACACTATCGATCATATGTAATAATATTCAAAGGGTTAAAAATCACCCTTTGGAAATTATTTAGGTTCGTGTCAACTTAGCAGCGTGCACAAAGAATACATGAAATATTGAAGCGGTTATTGACTTTAAACACGTGCGTGAGCGCCACTCCTTTCCTTTATGATAGTTCTCTTTCATTTTTCCTCTGTTGTATATTGAACAAACTATTAGTAAAAGGTAAAAACTAAAAATACAATAGGTAGCGAAATTGTTTGACTATGTAGGCATAACTCTAAGCTAAGAGCATAACTATATACATCTGTCATCTAGGCTTTATAATGTACGTACATTTTATATTTATTAGTTATTAAGTGATAATAGTAATCATTTTTTAAATATTGAATATTATAATTTTAAATTCAACTACAAAATTTCCTAAATTAATTTACTCTTGTCTCTAAGTTTTGTCACAGGTTTAAGCATAAATCAATATTAAAATGCACCTATAGAACTTGAATAGTTTCAAATTGTAGTACTTTCGCAACTGTATAGCGTTTTTTCACGACAATACATTCAATTTAATTGTACTTATATCGGACTATATGTGTTATGTATAGTAGCACAATGTTATTGTATTTGCTCGGCTTTTATTAATGTTAAACATGCATCTCCGTATATAAAATATATATGTAGTATTTAACTGGTCATTTTGTCATTTATTAATAGGTCAATGTTAGTTTAATACCACAATTTTTAACCTATAATAAGTTATTTTTCGAAATTGAAGTGACATATTATTATGTATGTTAACCGTGAGTCCGTGACTTCAAATATTATAGGCGGCTTGTACACATTTCATTTTAATTCTAAGCTTACGATCATCAACTTTTATTTTCAGTTGACTTTTTGTTGAAACGAAGTGTGTTGGCTAGAATGATGGCTGTAAGGATTTAAATTGTAAATATTATTATAGAAGGCTGCTGAATATATTAAACACAACACTACAGTCGTATTCATGGAAATAAAATATAATATTATAATTTATTAGTTTATCATTGTCTATTGACATTCTCTATTTATAAAAGGATGTCATACAACCAACGTATTTATAGGGTGACGGGGTTTTTAGTAAGCTGCTGAATATTTTATAGGGAAATTAAAGTTCAACAATTAAAATATTATTTACATATTTTACAGGCAGTCGCCAGTCAGTATCTTCTATTATAGGTTATGTTATTACAACATTATAGTACAGTGAAACTTCCATATAACGAACTTCCATTTAACGAAATTTTCTGTTTAACGAAATATTTTTAAGAACTATGACCTTCATTGTTAATTACACGTAAATTTATCTCCAAATAACGAATCTGATGTTTCTATATAACGAAATAATTATTCGATAAAAACCAGTTTTTGTAAATGTTGTCACTATCAAATTGATAGTTTATGTCATAGTAGGTCTAAAATTGTACATGAACCCGTACATTTGTACATTAAAAGTTACTTTAAAAGATTATTTGAAAATTGATGAAGATATCGCCGTATATGAATCACCTACTGAAGAAAGTATTGTAGAAGAGGTTAGAAAAAAAGAAAATCCTGATGAATTTGAAGAAGAAGACGACGAAGAGGAACATGCAGTAGAACAATCCAAACTCACAGAAGAAGACATATTAAACGCTTTATCGGTGGTAAGAAATGGGTTTAGACAAGAAGCAAATGTTCCCGATGAAATTTTTTTAAAACTTGACGATATAGAAACTTTTTACGAAAGAAGGACAATTTTCAAAAATAATAAACAAACAAAACTTACTGATTATTTCTTTTAAATTATATTTAAGGTTAAAAATTAAATTAAACTGTAATACATATGATGTTTGATGTTGTTTTTACATACATACAATATACATAATAAAAAAATAATAAAAAAAAGTTGAAAGAAATACGTAATTCTATTTAACGAATTCCTCTATATAACGAATTTTTTTTGCTGCTTATTCGACTTCGTTATATGGAAGTTTCACTGTATTATATGTTATATTATTAAAACTGTTTTGTGCAAACCAACACCACTCAATAAACCGAGTAATAAACTATTTAAAATATAATAGGTAATCAAATTGTTTCTATAAATATTCATATTTCGTATTTATCTGCTATGTAGTTTGGAATTTTTTCCACTGAACGCCTGAACTCAATAATTGTATTTTAATTATTAAACCATAAATTTAACAAATATTTACAAATATCAATTAATATGCGATTGAAAAAATAATAAAGATAAAGTCCTTTGATAATTTGCATTTTGGACGATATTTTTATAACATACTACTACATAGGTATAGTACATGATACATGTATACGAGAGTGTATTGATTCTCACATTTTAGTTTTTTTTATCCGCGTATGACGAGCCTCCATACATCGTGTTATTTTGTTTAATTATTAAAAACTAAATGTTTGTATACATTTGTATACAATTATTATCAATTAAATAGTTACCGTATATAGTATGGTACAGCGGACAGTGCTATTATTTAGAATAATATTTGAATTTTATTTGATAGCATTTGTGTATTTTATACATCATGAAATATCTGTTATAATTTTTTTTTTCTTATTAGTTATTTCAGTTATAAACGCTAGATGACAATGATCCACAATAAGCTATTACAGAATTCTCCTAGTTTTTATTTTTTGAGAGTAAAATATATTCGTTAAATTACCTTACATTGTTCTATATTTCTATATTGTGTGTTGAAAAGCGTTATGAAATCTATTGTATTATAATAATAATTATTATTTACCCATGTTTGATAATCAAAAGTGTTATTATAAAACTCGTGTGCGTGAGTACAAACACTTTATGAATGGCTAGCATATTTTTGTAGGTTAAACATTTTAATATATTTAGCTTATAATACATTTTCATTAATTTCATTTTTTCCTGAGTTCGATAGCCTTCATTTTATGTTAATATTACGTAAAAATATTCATGCTTTATACAAAATTAACTGAATCGTAACATGCTAGGGATCAATTTATGAAATGAGGGTGGTTAGTGGTTATACTCAGTTATTTGAGTCTTTCGTAGCTTCGTGACTCTTGTTTGATCGTAGTACCACATGATTGAATGATTTTGAATATTTTTATGCCTGATACTAAAAATTAAATTATCATCCAATCAGTGAATTATAAGCATATAATTTTCTTGTCAAATATAAAACATAAAATATAGTATTTTATATAACTTTTTTGGTGGAAAGTTTACATTGAAAGTAATGCTTATATTATTTTGGTAAATTTTACATATTTTGTGCCTGTAACACATTAAATTTATTGGGATTTGAGTTTATTTTCTGAAGGAAACGGGAGATTGGATTTTTTCTGAAGGCAAGGTAACCCCTGTATGATTGGTATAATTAGCATACCCTAAAAATAGCACATATGACAGCTATCTGAGGTGTGATAATTTCCAAAGTGAACACCACAATATTTTGGTGGATGACGACAGTAAAATTTTGTATGGTCAATACCTTGGTTGGTAATTTGTTCGGAGATCTTATATTTTTAGTATTGTCTACTGTATAGTCAAGGTGGTGACCGTTTATCATATAACATCGTGTGCGCTATTAAATTTTTCCGTAATATCAAAATATTATTTAAGACATTTTATTGATTTTTAAATGTATGTATAGTATGTTTACAATTTAACATTGCATATTGTGATTAAATCTATAAATAAATTATAACAGTATTTTCCTTTTCATATTATTTTAATTTTTAATTTTTTAAATTGACATGAAAAACAATTTTAAAAGAAATTTAATGATAAAACAATTAATAATAACTTCGAACAATTTGTAATTGATTTGCTATTAATATTTTCATTAACTTTTAAATTGTTAATTACATTTTATACCACCCCTATTATTTTTATATAATGAAATTATATAAATGTATTTGTTATGTATAAAATAAAAAGTATGGAGAGTTATAACAAAAAAAAAGATCAAAACTGTCGATTGCTTTTCAAAATTATAAAGTTCGGGATATTGGATACGGTTTAAATTTTTTGATTCAACTCAGTATTAATTCTATTGTGTTTGAAAGCCATGATATATCATCGCATCCTGAAAACAACTATGATTAAGGCTTGGCTTATTAGTCCTATCGCTAATAAAAAAAAATTTATGGTGCGTTCACAACTGCTGTGTCGTCGTCCGTGTTTCAATATACGGGTGTTGGACGTTGGCAGAACATTACCTACAAATTTAATAACTACCGGATGCCGGCAAGTTGTAAATAACGCACCTTGAGTTAAGATTTTCTTGGAATTTTAGAGCTTATAGGTTAGACAACATTACCACACAAATAGATATTGTAAGTGGATATTATCTACAATAGTAATTACTTATTAGTTATTACTTAGAAAACGATACAAATATTTATTAATATTAACTCATGTATAGTTATTTTTAAATTTCGTCTTTATATTGACTAATGATGTAATCTAATTGATTAACTTATAGTTAATTAATTTTTCAAATTCTGTATTATACAGACAGATGATTACAATACGGGCTAGTCAGAAATTCCATGCTGCATGGAATTTCATTTAGTCATAAAATCCTCACCATTTTTGTAATGCCTACTAATTATTAATTATTAATTAGTAATATATGTGTACAAACGTTTTTTTTTTAATATTTAAATTATTATAAAATTTATAATTTTCCTAAACGTGTTAATAGATATAATACAATGACGGCAATGGAGAACGAATCATCCGATGGCAATGTTTCACCAAAAAAGAAATCAATTCGTAAAGGCAAGACTGCTCTGGCTCGTGTTCTTTTATTAGATGGATCATACTTAGATGTTCAAATTGATGTAAATATTTATACAATGAACGAATTTACGATATTTTTAATTAAAAATATATTTATGTATCTTCTTGCTCAAAAACTTTATTCATACTTATATAATGTTTATAATATTATTCACTTGTGTATATATAATGTTTGTATATTGTAGAGAAAAGCTAAAGGTCAGGAGTTATTAGATCAAATATGTGACCGTTTGAATTTATTAGAACGGGATTATTTTGGCCTATCTTATGAAGATAGACGTGATCCTCATAATTGGCTTGAAATGGATAAACGCATTGGGAAGTTTTTAAAAAGTTAGCAACATTTTTATTTCTATTGAATTTAAACTTTTATAAAGTCTGTATTTTAATTCTTATTGTTTACTTTTAGGTGAACCATGGTTGTTTAATTTTGAAATGAAGTTTTATCCTCCTGATCCCAATCAACTTCAAGAAGATATCACCCGTTATCAACTATGTTTACAAATTAGAAACGATATTCTCAATGGAAAGTATGTATATTTGTTTTAAATAATATCTTAATATCTGTTGTTACAAATTTTTAAAAATGAATTCTTTACTAGGTTGCCTTGTTCTTTTGTCACCCATGCACTGTTGGGTTCATATTTGGTTCAGTCCGAACTGGGAGATTACGACATTGATGAACACAAAAATAACACAAACTATTTGAAAGAGTTTAAGTTTGCTCCAAAGCAAACTCAAGAACTTGAAGAAAAAGTTATGGAACTTCATAGAACGCACAAGTAACATCCCAAGTTAATACATTTTAAAATAAATTATACGATTATTTAATTTTTAAATTAGGGGTCAAACACCAGCAGAAGCAGAACTAAATTATTTGAACAATGCCAAAAAATTGGCCATGTATGGTGTGGATTTGCACCCGGCTAAAGATTCTGAAGGTGTAGATATAATGCTGGGAGTATGTTCCTCTGGTTTGCTTGTTCATAGGGATCGTCTACGTATTAATCGTTTTGCCTGGCCTAAAATATTGAAAATTTCTTACAAGCGAAATCACTACTACATTAAAATTCGCCCAGGTGAATTTGAACAGCAAGAGGCTACAGTTGGTTTTAAATTACCAAACCATAGACTTGCTAAAAAATTATGGAAAACTTGTGTTGAACATCATACATTCTTTAGGTCTGTACTTTTATAAATTAAATTTATAAAAATATAAAAATAATTTGGTTTATATTAAATATGTATTAGGCTGATGACCCCTGAACCAACACAAAAACTTGGATTGTTTCCTCGTTTGGGTTCAAGATTCCGTTATTCTGGACGTACTCATTATGAATCTAAAAAAACACCAATAGAGAGACCTGCACCAAAATTCCAAAGAAGCTTAAGTGGAAGAACATTAACTTCTAGAAGCATGGATAGTAAGGAATTGTGTTTATGTTATCGCCTTTTAAGTATATTTTAATGAATTAAATGTTCTAACTTAAAGCTTTAGGAGGAACCAGACATTTGGGAGAAGATTTTGGAATGGAACCTGAGACTAAAAGACACACAATGTCTCATCCTCCCGACCGTGTTTCTGACGTAGAAATCAACATTGGAAAAGGTGGAAAGTCAAACAAAAATGACAAACGAAAGGTATTAGTTAATTTTAAAAATCATTATAAAAATAAGATACTAGATAAGTTTCAATAATTAAATACTTCATTTGGAAAATTATTAGTTCTTAGCATATCACTTTGTAACTAACTTTTGTTATTGGACACTAATAATAGCTAAAAGAAAAAGTGAGCATAAGTTCTCACGACAGCTCTGTAACAGAGGAAGGCAATTACGACGCCGAACGAAGCAGCTCAGACATTCATAAGTCTAAGGTATATAGTTTGATGACTTTTCAGAAATATTTGCACTAATAATAATATATTATTTAATGTTTAGTTGACCTTGAGAATATTTATCACACCATAGACCTTTTTCAATCTTGTTGATTAAAATGTATTTTATTTTTGATAGAATTTGTTTATCCCAAGGTCAACTTTTCAATAATTTCGCACATATTAGTAAATTAAATAATTTTAAATTGTATGTTTACAAATTTTTTTTATCAATTTATGGATATGCCATTGAGTTTTATTTTTCTTTGTCTATTATCAAAAATGTACAATGGTTTACCTTCTCTTGAAGTGTACATTAATAACAAAAAACTGATTTTAATCGATAAAAACTAAAATATTTAATTACTTAGTAAAACATTGTACTTCTATAATTTTTATCAAATATTACTTATAATTAGTGTTTGGGGCTTCTAGCATTTGCATTTTATTTGAGGTGGTTGTAGATTATTTTTTGTAAGATATAATTTTTGTTTTGTGAAAATTAAAATTATATATTAAGTTTGACATTGCTTATAGTAAGCATATTTTAGAAAAAGTGCTTATTGTGAAGTTTTGCAAACATATATTAGTGCATTCAGACTAAAGATGTAAAATATATTTTGTGTACATAAAATTTACCATGTTATGTGTTAGTATGACAGGACTAGGTACACAAATGTGGGTACAACTATAACATCTTCTTAAGGGGATCAGTGCCAGACAGTTATTTTACCTGAAACATACCAATCATTATTCCATCATACTGATCAGTCTAGTAATGCAATAATACTTTTTAAAACTGATTTGAATTTGTTATTATGTGTATTTGAGATCGGTCAGTCTACTTTTCTCAACATAGCTCCACTATTTCTTTTAAACACAGTCACACATACTAAGGATCACTAACTACACGCATACATATTGCGTGTATACAATTTGAAAATTGCCTAATTCAAACTTCTTAAAAATGGTCATCCATCGACCCCATTAAGAAGTTAGTTTATTGAATAATAACTGACATTGCTATCAAATTTTACAATTGGAAACTTAGTGATACCTATATTCTATTCATGTTAAGAAGGAACCTTGGCAGCAGTTTTGTACATATGATTGTGGCTTAAGTACATGGCAGGCATGGACATAAATTGGGTCCTCAAATGCATAGGGCTTGAGTTCAAAATGTTTCAGGAACAAAAAATATGATAGACTTGTGTTCCACCCACTATTATTACATACATACAATTTAATCTATGATACTATTCAAAACTATCACAAATTAAATGTCAATTTATTTATTGAATTACTGTATAAATGTATACAGTTTTATACAGTCATAATATATATATATTATATATAATTAGTTTATAATATAATTGCATCCATCTTTCCTTCTCGGAAAGTTCATTATCTATTTTGTTAGATAATTCTTTCTATATTTATAATTTATTATAATAAAGATTACTTATATATTAAAATATTTTGAGGAGGGCTTAATATGGTTCAGGGAGGGCCAAGCCTCCCTCTATTTATGCCATGAGTCGGCAGGTGTACAGATGGGTGACTCGGCGAGGGTTACAAATAGGTGTTCCTTTTTAACGGGAATGAGGAATGAGTATAGATTCTATAAAGGTATAAAAATATTAATCCAATTAATTAATATAAATAATAAATTATATATTTTAAATAGTCAAAATGATAAATTTTAACCATAAATCATTACAGTTATTATCCTCTACTTAATTTATAATAAATGGTTTTACATAATCTTAATGGATAACAGCTAGGTAACTTCATATATATTTTAATATAATCAACTGATTTTTGTTAATTTATAAAATAGTATTGTAAATATAATATAGGTATTATAAAATAATAAGAAATAATAAAAGTAAAGTTTATTTATTATTTAATTATATTTCATTACTTAAAAATGCAGGTTTATCTTAAAATTATTATTACTATTTATGATATTGTAGCTTATAAATTATAATTAATACAGGTGGTATTTATTGCTTTTAGAAATGACCAATATTATTTTAAATATTGCATAATTTGCTAAAAACTGCATCTTATAATAACTTAAAATATTATCTATCCAACAGACCTAAACTTTTATAATAATAATTAATAATCATGTATAGCTTTTGTTATTTATGTAACAACTTAATTGGTTGTTGTATTTATAAGAAATCAGTATTATAAAAATATTTAAATTTGAATATGAAAATTATGACCCCTAAAATATAGTTTAATTGTACTTCATTTTAGCATAATTAATGTTTATTTTTCATATTATTTAATACTTAATAAATATACAACAAACAAAAGTGGAATGTATACTGATTAAATACTTGTATAGTTGTATTTTTAAATTATTTTTAATATATTACAAATAATAAGTGTATTATAACCTATTTTCAGAAACCAATTGGAGGAATTGCTGTTTTACCAACAGGATCTTTTAATTTCATGAGGAGGAAAAAAGACAAAGACATGTCTAAAGTTTCAAAGTATGCATGTTTATTCTCAACTTAATAATTGACATACTTAATATTAAATATACTATTTTGAATTTAGTGGTATTGGTGTTGAAGAAGATGATGAAAAAGAAAACAGTGACACTTCTCCGTCTATAAAAACTACAAGTTTTATAACCAAAGAACGTGAAGCTTTGTCTGCAAATGATACTAATACGAGTGCTGATATTTCAGGCATAAACTCGTTGGATATTTCAAAAGCAGATTCTACTAAAGATAGTGAAAAGTCTAAACTTAAGGTAAGCTTGGAGTTTTACAGAAATGTTTTAATTTAAATTTTAAACTTATAACTTTTAGTACTAGATATTTGTTATTAAGGAACAGATTCTTATGTACAAAATACTTTTGTTGGAATATTATGAGATATTTTAAATTTGATAAGAAATGTGTATAATTTTAACAATTTTTAGTACACAGTCTATTTATTTCCTTACATTTTGTTTTTTATTTTTTAGTTATTACTTGGACATATTATTTATTATTAAACAATCAAATTAGAATAAATTAATTACTGGAGACTTATTGGGAATACACAATTAAAAAAAAAAAACATGATTTTAATAAATAATCAAAGATTTAAAATCATCAAATATCATACGTCAGATATAAATTATGATCCCCTGTTATTAAAATAATCTTGAGAATACTCAGTGGTATATTATTTTTGAAAATTTTATCTACTTGTTATTTACTTTTTATATACTACTAGCTGATCCCGTGCACTTCGCTGCTCGTAAAATATGACAACACTTAAAAATTTGTGATTATTCAACTCCTTTTGTGTAACTCGCTGCAGTAAGTGCAACTCAGCCACCCTGGTAGGCAATCTGATTACGTTGGATCGCGGACAACGCCAATGAGCGGCTGTATGTGTAAAAATTTGATTTGATACATGCTTGTACCTGATCTGCCCGATTAACATTTGGCAACCACTAAAATAATAAATACTAATTTCTTCTAATTATTTACCTTATAACCAATAGCAAGGGTTAAAAACAAAAGTGTCAGTCGTAAAACTCAAAATCCCTGTTGAGCACATACCCTGGTTGGGCCTACAGTGTCCAATTGTGAAGCTAAACCATTCAAGGAACCCTCCTTTTTTTCTATTTTTCATTATTTATTTATTTTTTTGGTTTCCGTAGTAATTATGATAAACTCAATAATATTTAAATCTCTTTTTATAATATATAGCTGATCCCGCGCACTTTATTGCCCATCATATATGACAACTCTTAAAAAAATAGTGATTTTTCTACTCTTTTTGTGTCTAACTCGCTGCAGTATGTGCAACTCAGCCACCCCGTTAGGCAAACAATCAAACAAACCGATGAGCAGCTATATCTCCTTGATTAACCTTTGGCAATCAATAAAATAATAAATACTAATTTCTAATAATTATTTCGCCTATAACCAATAGCACGATTTAAAAACTAAAGTGTCCATCGAAAATCTTAAAATCCCTGTTGAGGACGTCTCCGTGGGATTGGGCCTACCTGGTCCAAATCTAAATCATTCAAGGACCCCTCCTTATTTTTTGGAAAATGTATTAATCTATAAATTAATGTTCGTGTAATAATAATGGTTAATAACCAATGGCAACCAATAATAAACAAATACTAATTTCTACTAATTATTTCTCCTATAACCAATAGCAACCATTTATAAACAAAAATTTCCATCATAAATCTCATCATCCCTGTTTGAGCACCTCCTCAGGTTGGAATTTACCCTTTTTAAATTGGCTTATGTCTTTCTCCTGGTTATATCTCCCCACCAATTTTTGGCCAAATCGGTTTATCCGTTCTTGAGTTGTAAATAGTGTAACTAACACAGCTTTCTTTTATATATATAGATTATGTTAAGATTTGTTTTATATATTTTTGATAGATCACTTGACACATTTACACATTTTTTTATTTTGCTACATAAAAATCTGTTTCTGATTTATTACTTTTACTATTTATTTTTTATATCCTTGTGTGATAATTATTTTATATGTTTTAGTTTTTAACTATGCATTTTGTTTTTGATTTAAAGAAAAAAAGTTTATGATTTGACATGAATGTGAATATGGTGTATTTTAATTTAGTATTTTAGTAACTATTTTATAAGTTATTTTTATTTGTAGTATGCATTTTCTTAGTTTCCATGTTGTTTGGTTTGTTTTTATTGTAGAGTCCTGGAGGTATTTTTAGCAGTTTTAGTTTAAAATCTAAAAAATCTAAAGACAAATTGAAAGCTGATAACAGCCTTGACACAAGCACTGAACCTGAGTCCCCCAAAGGTTTAGACAAATTCAAATTAAAAACCAAAAAAGATCTAAAAAAACCAAAAAAAGAATCAAAAACAAGTCTCAAAACTATTGACAGCACTACTTCCAATTTATCATCAAATGCTACATTTGCTGATCGTTCGATCGCTGAAACTACTGTAAATGTATCTGCTATTTCCACTTCACCCAGTTTTACTAAGACATATAATTACACGGAAGATGAACACAGTGCTACCAAAAAACGTAAGCCAGTCGGTGGATTTACTTATGAAAATAACATGGAAAAGTCAAAAGAAAATATTTCTGAAATCCCAACATCTCCTAGTAAAAGAGCACAAGGATTAGCATTTAATTACGCACCTGGAGAGGCAAAGAAAGTTGCAGAAACTGCAGCAGAAAAACGAAAAACGTTCATGGAAAAAGTGGCTGCCGATGGTATTAAAACACCAGGAATTAACTATGTACAATCAGCAGTTCACAAAGAAGAATCGGTTAAAAAAGAACCTAAAACTAATTTTGAGACAAAAGTAGAACCCACTGGTGAAGTTGCATTTACTAAGACAGTGTTGGAAAAAAAAGTTGTCTCAGCCAGTGCTGAAACTACTATAGAAACTGAGAAGAAAAAAATTGATTCAAAATCAGGTGTTTTGAATAAGAAATCAAAAGAACAGGACAGTGGTAAAGGGGTATTAGAAAAAGCCATGGACAAATTGGGTTCTTTTGGTAGAGGATCTAAAGATAAAACCGAGGTAGATCTAAAAAAGGAATCATCAGACTTCATTGATAATGAAAAAAAAAAATATGAAGATGATAAACCACTAGTTAGTAGTGCACCATTAATTGTAAAAACTACAACAAAACAGACAATGATCCAGGATAAAGAGGGTGTTACTCAAAATATTGAGGAAAAAGTTGAAGATTTAACGTCTGGGGAAGTAACTGTATCAACACAACATAATAAGGTAATAGTAGTTGAGTAAATTTGGCTTACTATTTATTTTTACTTTTGCATGGTTTTTTTTGTTTTGCTTATGCTTAGGCTGAAGGTTTGGACACAGCTACTGGTAGGCCTCCATATGTAAAGGCAACAGCAGTAACTACTCGTACAGCAACTACTCACCAGGATTTGGAAAAAAATTCTAAAACCAGTCAGGTATTGTGAAGTAGATTTTATTATTAGCACATGTTTATTTGTTGTGTTGAGTAAATATTGATCTGTAATTGTCTAGTGCTTTAATATAAATTAGTTTATTTATTGTGTTTAGGTCGAAGAAAAAACTGTAGCGCATACAACAACGACCAGTGGTACTCGTCAAGAACAACGAACTGTTACACAGGAAGTCATATCCACATCAACAATTCTTGCACCAGAATCAAAAGTTGAGGTAACAATTTATTCATTTTTATTTATACATATTTGCATCTTATTTTTATTCTTATGCAACAGTAATTTGTAATTACATTTCAGATTAAATATGTCAAGTATTGTTTTATTTTTATCAATATTTAAATTTTTTTATTACAGGCGATTTAATATACTATATAGCAATGATATTACTTTTTGTTTTTAGTATAAATTAAATCTATATTATTTTTTGGGTATGAACTTTTTTAGCATGTTTTTAACTTTTTATATTTGTTATACTTTATTGCATGTTCAGCTAAGTAGAGCTTCAAGTAGTTCAAGCCTTAGCTCAAATGATTCAGGCACGCCAATCGATGTTGAAGGCCCATTAGATGAGTCCAATGGGCTAGGATATTATAATAGCAATTTTCAGGTATTGAACTATTTATAAATAATGAGCTGCTCACAAAAAAAATAAATAAATAAAAATGAAGTAGCTACTAATAATTAATAATTATTATTATGTTAATTAATTTTTTTTTAGAATGAATTTAAGGCCGAACATGTGACGGCTGGTTCAAATTCTGCTGAAGAGAGACATAACATAAACATCACGGCTAATGACAAGTCGTACACGCTCACAGGAGAGATAGTCTCAACACAGGCCATTTCTAGCAAAACACGAACTGTTGAAACTGTAACAGTAAGCAAAATATAAATTAACATAATTTGTTTATTTTTTAAAATTAAAATTTTTTTCTCTTTATAATTTTCAAGTACAAAACTGAAAAAGATGGTGTTGTTGAGACAAGAGTTGAACAAAAAATAACTATACAGAGTGATGGTGATCCAATTGATCATGACAAAGCATTGGCTGACGCTATACAAGAAGCTACAGAAATGAATCCTGACATGACTGTAGAAAAGATTGAAATCCAACAGCAACAACAAACATGATGAACAAAAATTAATAACAAACCCCTCTTTTTTATTATTTAGTTATTTATGAAATTCCTTCCATATCAGATATCCAAATTTATTTTTGTGTGTTCCATTGAAACATTTGACATTCCATATTTTCATCTTTCCAATTGTTTAATTTAATTTGTTTATTTATTCATGCTTGTTATGTGGCATATCATTATTTTTACTATTTTATTCTTTAGCCTAATATGAATCAATTACGAGTTTTGTAATCGAACAACTATATTTACATTTTGTATTATTATGATTTCTGAAGATTCCATCCATATTTTTAATGTGTTTACTGTGTATATTGTAATAGTTAGCGATTCCGTATCACAAACGTGCTGAGATATTGTAACATTCCAATAAATATTTAAATGTTACATATTATTATAGTTTTTGTTACTCTAATATTATTAAATTATATTATAAATTACAATTTATTTGTGCTTTAGTTTAAAAAACATTATCTAAGTCTTACAAGTGTTCATGTTGTATTTTAAAAGGGTGGTTCAAATAAATGTGTAATCATTGTCTTTTAGCTAGGCTAAGGAAAATAATGTAAGCAAGCTGGGGCATAAGTAAAATTGTTTTTAAATTATTTTCCAACATATCAGTTCCTTTAATCGGAAATAATGTTTGTGTTCTAAAATTTGATTATAACAATAATCAAATATAGTATTTACCTATAAGTTATTATTTTTTTTTAAGTATATTTATATTTTTTTACAAAATAACATGCAATTGATTTATAATAATTTTTAAAGTTAAAACAAATTTGTTGTATCAACAATATTGTATTAAACCAATTATTAATTATAATTTCTCACCTTAATAACTAAATAGTTTATAAATCCTTAGTTTAGATTTGTTATACCACATAGTCAATCGTAAATTGTATTAAACATGACAATTTTATGTTTAATACAATAAATACATTTAATGTATTTATTGATTTTTTGAACCACCCTAAATAAATGTATACAAATGTCAAATAATACTGAAAAGTGTAAAATAATATTCAAGCTGTGGTCCTTTAAAATGTTAGGAAAAAATAATGTAATGGACTTGGTTCCAATATTTTGACAATCTTTTATCATTATTTATTAATCATCAAACATACATAATTGTATAGTTGTTCTTGTCTTATACATTTAGATTGAAAGACTATTGTGAATTGGATAGACGTTTTTGCATTCTAATATAACTTATTATAGTTTAGTCAATTTAAATGTCAATTCAATTATGATATATTGATATCCATTTGCATTCATAAGTGTTGTGTTGTTATTGAAACGTTGGCATTTTATGAATTTTAATTAATGTAATAGAACTCACATTTCTTAATTTTTACAACTATTTATTTTTATTTTTATTTATGAGTTTTGAACCAATTGATTATTATATATATTATATAAATAAAATTGCATTCGTCTATACTTTAATCCTTAGCTGATTGTATGAAATTATTATTATTATTATTATTATTATTAAAATTAAATATTATGTGATATTGTTTTGCTATTGAAAATGTTTATCATCGACCAAAATTATAGTATTTTATATTCACCATAAAACTATATATTATTATTAGTAAATAGATACAAAAAAAAGACATCTTTATAATATTGAAAATAAGAATAATATATATACATATTATACAAAATGCTATTATTGTGTATGGTTTTTTTTTGCATTATTTGTTTATCTACCATGTTTTACTGTCCACTGGATGTAAATTGGTCATTTACCACCTGTTCAACTACTGGTATCATAAATTAAACTCGGTGGAGGCATGACACAAAATCAAATTTCTCTATGTGATTATTGAATGTAGAGGGGTATGAAACTATGAAGTGGCTCATTGAGTAATCTATGATCACAAGATTGAGAAATCAACAAGCTTTAGCACCAGTTACAGGGGCGGACTGGCAGATCGGGAGATCGGGAAATTTCCCGATGGGCCGGTCGAATAATCGAATTATGGGGCCGGACAATTTGGTTGTACAAGTAACTTATTACAATTTTTAGATTATAATTTATAAGAGTTTATCAGTTTTTGGTAAATTTAAAATCTATAGAATATAACATAAATAATACGTTAATACGATAATAATCGTACCTTAAATAATATAATTTTGTTTTTCTAAGATACATACGAAACATAAGGTATTTATATAAATAGAAATTACGCTGCCGCCGTCGCCGTGTTGTTTATAATATACGAAACGATATATTATTATTAATTCGATGTATTATTGTTGTTAGTTGCTATATAACTTAAAAATGGCTACAGAAAAAAGTATTTTAAGTGATATACCATACCAAAATGTTATAGACCGTTTAGCCCAAAAAAGCAAAACACTCCATAAATTATTAATTCCTTGAGCTAATAAATAATCATTACCATGTATTTCTAAAATGTTTTATTTATCTTCTGTTAGTATTAATTATAATTTAAATATTCAACTGAGAAAATGTCTGGTATTTCAAACGTAAGTGCTGTAATAGTGTATTAGATTAGGCCTTAGACAATATGTCAATATAATGCTCAAGTAGTTCCGGCAACGCCATCGATATTACAAAAAAAGACCTTAGACAATGGTTTATGGGCGATGAGCCGCTTGAAAAAAAATTCCCGGGCCGCTCTGAAGGAGCCAGTCCGCCCCTGACCAGTTAAGTCTAGTTTTTTCGTTGTAAGTACCCTTATGCGTAAGAACAAAAATATCTATTTCTATTACCTTAAGATAAAACAGTCTTTCATACATATATTTATTCAATATACCTACATTAACTATACACTAATTTTGTCAATATGAAATTAATTCATATCAGATGATGATTCAATGTAATTGGTGTAAGAATATATTTCGTAAAAGGGATCGGTGGTGGACACTACTGGACAGTAATTTAAGCCAAAACATACCAATTTTTGTTCCAACATACCACGGACTAAGACATAATGGACTGGAAACGAGCAATATATCAGTGGCCACAAATGTATGTAGAAGTGGCAAGTGCGGGGATTCGCAATAGGGACCCAGAGTTTACAACGCCATCTGTTTAAAACACGGACTTAGATACAAAATGTGAAGCCAATTAAGACCACCGGTAGCGCTGAAGACATTGGGTCGCCGGTGCAATGAACCTTTTGGTGGCCGACCCCCGCCGATCATATCGTTAAATCGTTTCCAGTTCATTATATCTTAGTCCGTGCATTATACTGATCGACCTAGTAATGCGATAATACATTTTATAACTGATTTCATTTCATTATCCCTCCCAACTCCCAAGTCCCAACAAGTAACAACTATAACTTAAGTTTGAATATTTTGAAATTTCGGAATTTTTAAACGTTGATTATTTGGAATTTAAATCAGAAATCTTGACTGACCGATCTCAAGTAGACATTATAATGAATTCAAGTAATTTTCTGAAAAATTATCGCATTATTAGGTTGATTGGTAGGATGGAACAAAATACATACAAATGAGCATAAACTGTTCACGCGTTCACGCGCTCATCGTCGAGACGGTGACTTGTACATTCGCGTGGGGGAACGCTCCGCTTTTTCTTTTACACACAGTCTAGTCATATACTAATGATCACTTACTACGCACACATTTACAACACACATCTGCATGAAATTTGAAAATTGGCTAATTTGAACTCCTTAAAAACTATCAGCCACCGATCCTCTTAACAAAACTTTTACTCATTACTGTAAACCAGTTTTATTTTCGTAAAAAATATATATAATTTTATAAATGCACAACTAATAAGATTCAACCCTTCAAAAAGCCGTCCGCTTTGCTCCTGAACAATTATTTTACAAAGCTCTAAACATTCATAAATCCGCAAACTTAGAAAAAATACATATTTTGTAACCCAGTTTTGTACATGTTTATTTATTTACCTATGCATTAGCAACTATTTCACAGGTCAGATTTAACATTTTATAGCATGTAACTGATAATATTATTGGCAATTCTTATTAGGCTCTCTGTGATGGCTGCAACTCGGAACATAATTATCAAAAAAAAAACTGCGATAATGACGGTCGTCGCTCATGAACGATGCCAATTGCCAACAGGTACACTTATTTATTTATTTATTTAATATTAAACGGGCAAGGCCCAATTACAATTAACGACAATATTGAAATCATTAATAATACAATACAAATATTATTAATAGTAAATGTGAACAAAGAAAATTATTATAGTAATATTATACATGGTACATGGTACATTATGAATTAATTATTAAAGAATTACAATACAATTTGAAGGAATATAAGTTTGGTGAGCTGAACATATCAATTTTTAATTTATTTACGGTTTGCATTACTCTATTACAAGGAGTGTTATTAGCATAATTGGTAACTTGTAGACTTAAACGAAAAGTGTCTGTTGAACGTGTGTTAAAAGTGGGTATGTAGAAAGTTAAACGGCTTAAAAAATCTGGCAATCAACATTACCAGCCAAAAGTTTATAAAGGAAACATAAATCAAGGCTTATACGTCTTTGTTCCAACGTCTGAAGGTTTAATAAAAATAGTAATGGATTATAGGTAGTATGAGGAGCTCTAGGTATGGAGCATTTAATTGAGATGAAGCGTAAGAACTTCTGTTGCACTTTTTCTAATTTTGATTTTTGGCTTAACTGATAGGGAGACCAAATGATAGAACCGTATTCACAGATATGTAGTAGCAACCGATTTTAATTATTTGTTCCACGTTTCTAACATAGTGATGATTGATATATTGCCATTATGACAAATATAAATAATAATTAATAATACAAAATACGGATTGCTTAATTGAAAATAAAAAATAAAGTATACGATGGTAGGTATATGACACACGTGCGTATTTGTAGTATTTTTATAGGGTATATAATACTCGGTATACGCTAATTGACTAAATAGTAAATGGGTATACGCCGTATACCCTCCAAAACACCACAGCTATTATACAATTTGAAAAATTGTATTATAATTTATAATTTAAATTATAGAATAAATCATGAAGTACACATTCACAATATTTTTTAGTCCTCGAGTACGATCCTTGGATATGTGTATTTAGTCTCATATGTATTGAAATTTGTATAGATTGACTATAGGTTCGTTACCGTCTTGCTGCTTTATTCAAGTTACATATGATACTATATACATAGCCACATAGGTATTAGGCATGATTCTTATGCTATAATAAAATTTAATACTTAAGTAACATTATATAATTTAAGACTACGCTATATCTTCATGTGTTATGTCCGTCTTACAAATGTACAACATAGCAAAAACTGTTTTCTGCGGGATAGAACCACTCAGCTTGTACTGCAGTAGCGAGGCGTGAGGATTTTGGTTGGGGAGACACTGAAAAAAAATGGCACTAATACGTCTAACTCCTCCCTTTTTTTATTTTATCTGTATGGTAAGAAGTAAATGTTCAAAAACTAAAAACAAAATGAAATATTTTATTTAAAAATTAAAAACCATAAATGCCATTAATTAAATCATCAGCCACGAGGACAAATTACAATATAAAACAATAAATATTAAGAAACAAGTACGACTTAGGTATCTATGACGACGGCGTGACAATGCGACGGCGAAGTCGACAATAAATATTGAGGACTGATGTAATTACGCGTCTCGTAGCGTAGATAGTAAAACCCCACTCACATTAGCAATCCCCTGTACCCGCGCGCCCATAATTGCGAGACATTGCGTCGCTACGTCTATATTAGATAGTATAATACCATATTTTGAATGATCCGTATCGCCAGCTCGTACTCACGGCCGTATCGCGCGCATCTAATCTATTTTATGAATTCTATAGCTGTACAACGAAAAACTCATTTTAACGAATATCGAATATAATATTAAATTCACATTTGGAAATATTTTATAAAACAAAATAATTGTTTATTTGTCCAGTGTTCTAATTCCTAAGCGGGGAGACGTTGTTTCTTTGTCTCCTATATGACGATGACGCCTCGCCACTGCTGTACTGATAGTTAAGTCTCCAAATGTATATACAATATATAGTTCAGAACAATAACTGTTAAATATCGTTTTTTTTTTTTTTTTTGATATAAATATACGAAAGAAGTTCTTATTGTTTAAAAATCC
This sequence comes from Nasonovia ribisnigri, assembly GCA_027563435.1. Classification (NCBI taxonomy): domain Eukaryota; kingdom Metazoa; phylum Arthropoda; class Insecta; order Hemiptera; family Aphididae; genus Nasonovia; species Nasonovia ribisnigri. Next base: position 21,576 of record JANEHU010002837.1, on the reverse strand, counting down.
ATAATTTTTGTGCTTTTTACTTTTTTTTTAATTCCAATATCGAAAAAATAAAAATGATAAAAGTTTTACTTTTTATGAGGTGCAAATTGTGATTCCTAGTTATAACTAGCCTTTTCGGTGATTTAAAAATAGTTTTTGTTATGTCTTACATTTGTGAGACGGATACGCAACACATTTGGGTGTAACGTCCTCTTAAGTCAGTATTATATTAAATTTATAAGAACGTTTTACTATACGTCTATACGTGAATATACATCTACGAATTGTACAGAGCTATTGATATTTTGAATATTTTATACCTATAATTTCGATGATTCAGCTAAGAAAAAAAAATACGTTATTATCAATATGATAAATTAATATAATATTTCACTTGTATATTAGTTATTCACAGTGACTAAATTATTGTTCATTGATAATAATAAATTACTATCACTGTGCAGACAAATACATAATCTAAAGCAGCACTCTTTAAATATTCTTAATATGTTTTTTTTAATTGTAATTGAGATTATAATAATTAAATAACTAATTTAGATTAGTAGATAACGACCTTCCCTTCATATTAAGTTATATAACAGTATAACACTACTACTATAATATAGTATTATGCGTGATACAACAGATTTGGGTTCTACACACGAATGCTCCTAAATTGCCTACACAGTGCGCCGTCCAATATGTTTGCATTACTGTTATGTACAAAAATGGGTATCTTAGTTTTTGGGTTTGACAAACAATTTACCCTGGTTGGACATAAAATAAGCTTTAAACTACATCTCCTAATTACTTACTTAACCAGTAACCACCGACAGGTTAAAAATGTTGAATCTGGTAAAACTTTCTAAAGATAGAATTAAACAGAATACCAAAAATTATTAGGAAAAGTATAAAATGTATATTGTTATGACAATGTATTTTATAGAATATAAAATATATAAATATATTTTATAGCATTCATTGAGTTGGAAAAATATAAAATTGATAAAAATTATACATTACAAACATTGTCAGATAAATACCTAAACTGGCAGAATAGTTGGTGCCATGGTTCGATATCTTGTACCTGATGTAGATGTATGATGCGAAATGTTTTAGCTGTTGTTGTAGAGGAAAACATTAAATAAAACATAGGTAGTAATTAATTAATATTCATTATTCATATTTCATAGACATTTTAATATCATTTCATGTACCTAACAGTTTATGGGTATTAACGATCAGGAAGATAGACTTTTAAAGGCTTTATATTAAAGCCTCAAGGACTCAATTCACTATATATTCTAAAAACCAAACACATTTAGTAACGGTTGACGAAGCTCCAATGGAAAATAAATGTACTTTAATATTCGTAAAGCAATGTCCGTGCTTTAATGTTTACAGCAACTAAACCGTCTGGACGAGGAAACTGGACCAGTTATCGTCAAATGCACTAGCAAGTCAAAATTACAAGATATTCAACCAAAAAAATTTTTTAGTTAAAAATAAATCCCCTGAATTTTATAGAATTTCTACGCATAATTTAAAATAACATTACAATTTTATACGTTGCCTAATACAATGGGTTTTAATGTTTTATATAATGCCTATATTCAACATTTTGCCGATAACATATACACGGATACTCAAATCTTATATATAAGTCACACACACACACACACACACACACACACACACACACACACACACACACACACACACAAATGTCTGTCTACAAAGTTTGAAAACTCGCTTTGTATAAATACCGCGTAGGTATATTAAATAATAGTGTACGAGGCATTAGCAAACTTTCTCAGCACATAATGAAAGAATTTCAAACGCTGCAGTCGAGTGCCATCGACGTAGAGTACTTTTGGCCGAATTGTTTTATTTTATGATAACAGTCTCGGCTGTCACTGCAAATATCCGAGTAAACGTAGGTATGTATATATACCGGGTGATTATTTTAACGATGGAGAAGATACTCATCATTTCCGAAAATTTATGTTTTTGCAATATATTTTAATTTTTTAATATTGGAAATTTGGAAGTCATTACAAAACAAAATGATTGTAAACATATTATATTGTTTAGCGTTATAATTTATCTTAAGTTTTTACTTTTTTGAACGACTACAAACCTATCTAATTTCAAATTCCAAACAAAATAATTTTTGGAGATATTTTGGATTTTATGAATTTTAAATGAGTATTTAATTATAGTTACTATTTGAAGCATTTAGAGTTTTCATGAGTTCAGTAGTGGATGGTGTTGATCAGAATTTTGCGGGGTAAACTTTTTGCCCTGTAGTACACCACTACTTTAGTACTCTGCTAATGAAAACTTTAAACCCTTCTTATTTTAACTAATTAAATAATTGTTTGAAATATAATTTCTATAGATACACATACATTAAATAACTCCTAAAAATATTCTTGGTATGAATATAAAATAAGAAATTTATCTACCTAAGTTGTCACTTAATAAATAGTAATACTACCTAATATTAATATATATATATATATTTAAATAATAAATAAGTAACAATAATCATAATAATTGAATTAAAAATAAATTATTAGAACAAAAGTTTTACACCTTTCGATTCTTTCTGTTACACTCTTTATATACAATTCTACGATATTCATGCATATGAGAAAAACAAAAGAAAATCAATTAAATAAATCCAAACACCAACAATATAACATCAACAACAACTTGAAAGAATTCTGAACATTCAACATCAAAAGTATTGAAAAAAAGGAAGAATAACGTAATCGGCTTAAGCAAGAGTAATGTCAAAGAGGAGTGAAAAATTTCAATACAGGATTATAAAATACTGAAAACCGCAAGGATCCACAATCCACTCACAACAAAAACCATTTCATCTGAAAGATTAGAGATAAAATTAAATATTCTTGTTAATTATATAGTTTAATCAATAGTTATAATTATAATAACGAAACAAAAATCGGATGCGATGTAAAGTAAGATTTGAAAGCGTTGAACTTTTCCGAACGCACTGTGCACGTCAAGTAGGTACCTCCTGCTACGCTGCCCACTTCGGTCGCTATAGAGTATAGACCTTTGTCGTGTTTGTTTTTATTCAATTTCCAGGTTTTCTTTTTTCCGCGTGACCGCCGATCACAATATTATATTTCAGTATTGAAGGCTGATCCAAAATATTACGATGTATTGATACAACGAACTACCTACGTAATAATAGTTAATTTTGCTTGGGTACGTTTTAAAATTTAAAATATCGTAAATGTTATTAAGAGATATTGATTTTCTTTACACAAATATTATTTTTGTAAAACTTTTTAATTAAATAATATTGTAAAGTTCCACATGCGTTCATGTTACATACTTACATACCTAGGTGGCTAAGTGTTTATTTTATTGACATAAACGCAAACGCTATAACAGTATATATTGTAGTCGCTGGGAAATAAATTAAACATTAATACAATTGTACATCGTAGCCTATATAATTATGTATATATATATTATAGTATTTTTTTTTTTTTTTATTAGCTTTTAGTTTATAACTATAATAGCTCAACAATTATTTAGTTACACAGATATAATATACAAAAAAAAAAAAATAGTAATAGTATATAGTAAAAACAATATTAGATTGTTAAATAGTAAAAAGTATACAAAATAAGTTATATACTATTAGATATTATTACCATTCTAAATTGCAAAGCCAGGTTCCAAAAAAAGTCAATAATTTTTTTTATAACCATTTCGGCTTGAATATTAAGCATATAGGGGAGAGTGGGTGGAATATTTAGAGATTTAATAAAGTTAATCAGGAACGTACGCTCAGAATATAGTGAGGCACAGTCAAATAATAAATGAGAGATGTCACAGACGCTTTCTGTTAGATGTAGTGTACAGAGGGGAGAGTAATTTAGGCCAAGTTTAAATGCATGTTCTGGAAGAAACGAGTGGCCCACGCGGAGTCGGTTAGAACAGACAATGAAAGGTGTCCTGACCTAGGTTATAAAACCAAGTTTTTTTATTAGAAATACTGGGGATAATAGATTTATATTTAGATGCAAAGAAGGCTGACAGGGTATTCCAATGACCGGACTAAAGACTAGTAATATGACGACGTAGTAGAAGGGAAAAATCGGTCCAAGGGAACTTCGCAGGAGGAGGAGGAAGGATTGTATTGGAGGCAGCTTTATAGCGAGCCCGTCAGCCATTTCGTTACCATGTATGTCAATATGGCTAGGGATCCATACAAATTGAATTTGGCGATTAGACTGCTTGAGAACATATATATATATATAATTTAATTTGAAGAACAAAAGGGGATAATTCAGAGTTAAATGGATTTGATATAAGATATTGTAAACAGGGCATGGAGTCTGAGGCAATTAAATAATTATTAGGGGCTAAATCTAAAATAAATAGAAGGGCTTCGAGAATAACATAACATTCAGCGGTGAAGAAAGAGGATGAGCGTGGTAGATTGTCGGAGAAGGAAAATATTATAGTATATTTTATAATATATACCAAATTCCAATATAAGTATATCGAAACATTATTTCATATTATGTGTTACAATGATACCGGCCGGTTTCCTAGTTTATCATGCAGTATTTATATTCGAGGTGAATAGGCGTTATTCTTCATACATGGTCAAGAAGTTTATATCTTGTGTTTTGTTGGTTTTTTTTGTTTTTTTAATTTTTTTGTTTTCCTGACATTTATCATCTAAACTTAGGTATATAGAATTATAATTTTTAACATTTTTGTATATCACATAACAATTAAATGTTTTGTTGTTGTAACTTTATTATTATTTTTAATTTTATTATTATTATTATTATTATTATTGTTTAATCGTGGACTGTGGAGTGTGGTGATTACCGGCACGTGTTCAACATAAGTTATATTATTTACCTACTGCATTTTAAGAAGTCGTAATAATTTGTTCATTTCCCCAGACACCAAATAAAAGTTCAATTTCAGCGGCACTTAAAAATCTGAGATGACTGATTTATAATATTTTGTTTCATTTTGTTGATTTCCGACAAGTGTTCAAATTATATGCAATGTAATATACCTAACAAAGCAAACGGATGAGTGAAGTAGTGAAATATTGAACGTAAGTACAGGGCTGGAGTTAATGGTGAGTGAGGGGGCCGGGGGTGACACCCCTTCTACTAGTTTTTTAATATGAATAATATGCCGACAAAGTATCAGTATAGGTATATACGTAAATCTACAAGCCGGCTACTAGCATGAAGCGGTGTGGATACTAGATCGACATTTCGCAATGACTAAAATATTATTATTATACTGAGTCAATTTTTGTAGTAATTCACTGACACAATATTACAATGTGTGGCCCAATCGAGTGATATGCACTTGCTTGTATGAAGAGGATTGATTTAGGTACCGTTATGCCGTAGTGATTTGCAATGAATGATACGTTATTAGGTACGAGGGACGACGATTAAACTCAGCAGCAATACAGTCGCGCAGACCTCAGTGATGACGAGTGCTATTTACGATAAATGTATCGGCAGCGTAAGTACATAAAAATATTATCAGACTCAAATGGTATACAGACATACAGTGTTCACATAATATATATTTATAAGGAATTTTTTTTTTGCCGTATCATAATGGTGTCAGATGTAGAATATTGTTAATTGTCATTCAGCAAATTGATTTAATGCTTGAGCCTTGAATTAATGTCAGATCGTCATAAAAGTCAAAGCCAAACGATTTCACTACACTATATAAGCTGGGATAGGTATTAATGTATTATTGATATGTAAAGGTAAACGTCTATACACGACCCCTTCCAAAAGATGTAGGGCTGTAACAATTTCGTGCTAACGAACGAAAACGCGTTACCATAACAAACGCAAGTCAATAACGCTACTTATCTCAGAAACCACTTGACTGATTTCAATAAAAACTGTATCAATATATTCCTCATGACCCTGGGTGTGTTTTTTTCAACCCCTATGTGGTGCTATTAGCGGTTGCCGGCTATTGGTCACAGATTATATTACCATTAGAATAATTAGAAATTTGGCATATTTTTCAATTATTTTTACAATTTATAGCCCATTCCACCCAAAAAGCGTTTGGATGTTATAAAAAGAATTCACCATGAGTACTGACGTTATAAATATGAGCTGGCTCACAACTTTAGTTGTTTATCTGGGTTATTATATAGCATGCACTACACCTGTTGACATAGGTACCTATTGTAATTCCTGCGTGTTATTGTACCTACCTGTTGTCACGAATTATCGGCTTATACACTAAACTCATACGACAAGGATAGATCTTTCAAATACTATATCAATATATTATACAACTAGAAAACATAAAATATTGAATAGATGTATAATATAATATATATCCAATAATTATATACAGGTAAAGTGTTGCGTAGGTCATACGTACTTTTTCGAATTTTGTGGTTTTAATAATAGTTATTATTTTTTTTGAAAGAATATAATATTTAATAAAATGTGTAAATACAATAAAACGACGTTATATATCGACGTATAATAATTAGGGACAGATTTTAATACAAAGTACATTCTTTTTTGGGAGCTCTGGCGCCTCTGGGACAATGCATCCCAAGTACATAATTCGTTTCATGTAACAGTTAGGTATTACTTTTATGGTTTGATTCGCATGATTTTTGATTTTTCGACGTTATTCTCCTTTAATAGCTTTTTTTTTACATTCTCAGGGCTTTTATTTAATTTTTAGTGTACATATTAATGATTGTACGAGCTTTAAGTGTAGATTAGGTAATACAAATTAGTATTATATCAAGAAATATTTTTTCACTTTTCATAATATATATGCTTTAATAATGTTTAAGTATTTTTTTATCCGTACCAAATGTCAACCGTACTATATAATATGAAAGCAATAACGTGGATGTGGTGTCTCACTGGGACTCAAAAAAAATTAACAACTATAATAGTGGTCAGTTAGAAATACATAGCGATCGCATTTATTTCCAGTACTTGTTATATAGTTATTAGTTAGTGTTTATTTATTGTGCGTGTACACGTTTGTTATTTAGTTTTTGTATTATTGTTAGTTTAAGTTGAGATAATATGCTAAATGATCCGAAAGTTAAATCATTGTTTTCCTATCGGTTGCGTAGTTGCGCGCTTATGAAAAAAATGTCAGTCATTTTTTAAGGGCATTATTTTATATTGATTAGGTATTTTTGGTTATTTTTTAGAGCATTATTTTTAGAGTTTTTATTGGGCGTTTAAATCCTAAACCCTAATAACAATTAATACAAAACAAAAGCCGTATCGTCGCAGTGTTTTGTAATTATTATTCACAACGTGATATATTGTTAGCAACACGTGCACTGTTTGACGTTTGGTTAGGTACTGTAAATATATATATTATTATTATATAAAGCAAAACGTTATATAAAACATAATAAAATGTTAATCCATGAAATACCAACAATCGAGAAGTTACATCATAATTTATTGTTGTCATTATTTGTCCTGTTATTTTTGTTTTTATTTATGCGATAATCGTAGCTATATATGACAATAATAATTATTGTCACGAAAAACTAATGTTATAATTAAAAAATTAAAAAATAAAAAATAAAAAATACCATAAAGGTTCATAAATCGTACACGAGGGGGCGGGGAATAATTTTATATTCATACGATCACAGCAGCAATTATTACAAAACACTAAAATAGGTAATACCACCAAAGAATCATAACTATAGTAACTACTCCTATACTCCCGGCGTCAGGCGATTCGTTAAATAAAATATCGATATCTGTGACATATATTTCGGGTAGGTACCGTTAATATAATAATATTATATAGCGGACCACCGGACAAAAATCCTGCAGGCTACGGCGCAGGTACATAGCGATTCATACCCGAGTCGTTTCGAATAAAATATTCCATCACATGAATATAAAAATATAAATTATTACGGTGGCGTCTGTTTTTTTAAAAATATATTTAAATTTTTTTCGATAAGCTGTGCGCCTGTGGATAACAGGTAGTTATGCGTAGCTGGTATATACACGATGATCCATTTCAACTGCTACGACTGCACTATTATTTGTTTACGGGGGGAAGGGGTGTTATCATAATGACCTATTGTAGTATTAAAGGTTAGCTAATTATAGGTACCTAATATACTTTTTTTAAAATACATAGTCTTTCATAAAATGTTTATTTCCTATTTCGAAGTAGAATAATTATCCATAACCGCTGATATTTCAGTAGGTAATTTAGTAGATATATTAGACACTGAATACGGAAGGTGCTGCTTTTATTTTATTTTCAAACATTTAAATTTAGATGGACTACCAATCTATGGGTTATTTGCCACTTTGCTCTATCGTCTAAGCTTTATATACTTTTAAATAAAAATATATTACTCTTCACTCGTTGGTCGGAAGTACACGTCATTAAGACTTCTAAAAAAATGAATATACTTCTCTGGAAAATTAAATTAAAATATTGTGTTTTTCCATAAAAAAAGAAGTATTAGACCTAAACAAATTATCAGGGAAAAATATTAGATTTTCTATAGAAAAATATAAACTCAAGTACCTATATATACACTGCAAGCAATACGAGGGCATTTATTTACCAGACCGCACAAATCGACCGAGTGAAATTAGGGTTGCATATTATGTCGAATGAATCATTCTGTATAATATTGGACGCACATAATAAAACCGTAGTTATACGCCGTCATATGTATATGCACCACAGAATGCTATATATTTACATATAATAATGTTGGAGATATCCCGCGGGTCGAGCGAAAAAAAAACCCAGCCGGTGTTTAATATAGGATGTTGCAGTCGACCGGAAATGGTGTACGTATAAAACGTAATATATACAATAGTGCGCGTGATGTGACTGTTGTCGATATAATATATATATTATATAGGTAGGTATATTACTGCATTAGGGATGGTCAAATTTGTTTTCAGTAAATAAATAATATCAACCAAGAATAGTTATAACTCATCTATAATATAATATTTAACTTTAGACATTTAGACTGACTGAAAAAAAGCTAAAATTGATTTATCGTAAAAGAATGTAATAACAATGCATACCTAATCAATCACTTGAAAATTAGTGTTTGGGGGTAAAAAAAAGTATTTTCTTATGTTGCAATAAATTTGCTCGACGTTGAAGGATTTGCAGTTCCTATTAATTTAAGTATGAAATACATAATAGCTTCTATTGATACATTTTATGATTAGGTATAGGTATCTACGTTTTTCTAGTCGTCCCTATTTACATATCTCACGTTTTTGAGGAAAATCGATGACAATATTGGTAAAACATAGGTTGAACACCTACCTACCTGTATAATAAGTGCTTTCATACAATACATGTCATTTATGCATTGTTATATTTATGGAAAAATTTAAAAATCAGTTTGTTGTAAACATCATAGACTCGTTTTATCGTGTTATTTTTCTTCGAAGTTTTATGTCATAGATTTTAAAATCTCGGTAATTGCGTCGATTATACAGCACGCATCTCTTCCACACCTAAATCCAGCCCATATTATGTATTTACAATAGTAATGTAAATTGTTTAATCGCACGAATGGTTGTACTAATTTATCTTCGGTGGTTATGCAGTCGACTCACTCTGGTTAACGCCGTTAAAGAGTCGAATACACACTGTCATTGCCATGACGTTATCTATCTCTCAATACACATTTTAAATAATAAATAATACGAACGTATGTATATGTGTGGCATTCGTGTACGTGTCATAGCCAGACCGATATGCATTATGCAATTTATAATGCCATATTTTATTATATAGGTACATAACATATTATTATATTTTATTCTATGAGTCCTGTATGAATGAAACCGCGTACAATACAAAAAAATATAATATTATATGAGTAATATTTACTATATAAGTGGCGCATTACAAGTTACAACTCTGAAGTTATATATTTCTTTAGTTTATATAGGTACCTATGCATAGGCGGAAATCGGGGGGGGCTAGAGGGGACTAAGCCCCTCAGAATTTTAAAGTACAGGTCTTAGCCCCCCCTGGCCCTCACAATTTTAATGTGACTAAATATATAAAAATATATAATAATTAGTATAATTAAAAAATGCATTTTTAATATCTGAATTACAAAATAAATTATAAAAAATATTCTATGATAATAATTAAATTTAATTCGTAAAATTTGACGAACTTAATGTCATAACTTGGAACGATCGTAATTAATGTAATATTAATAATAAACAATTACACCCGCATTGGTTGTTTATCAGCAGTCGTTCGCGTCGCGTCGTCCTGTTTCGTATACACGGTTACGTAATAATATGCTATTTTTAACTATAATAATGAAAGTTTTTACAAACAATATCACCACAATCGATAGTCACCATAATCATAGATTAAACATAATAGCATATTCAATTTATGTCATAAACTCATAACCGACGGATTTTATGTATTTTTGTTTTTCGCCGCACATCTCAATATCGCATTGATTTGTCATTTGAGTGGTTAACAGCTTACAACTTACAAGTTAAATTTATTTAATTATTATCAATATGTCTAAGAAATTATTTGCGATCTTTAATGTGAATAAACCGTCTTCGTCGTCTTCTGTGGTCTCGGTTTGTACTAATGTCATAGACGATACTGACCCAGACGACACTTTAAGTAGTAGTCAAGGGAGTATTGCTACAGTTGAATCTATAAAAGTACCTGAACCTGAGACTTGTGATCTAGGAACTTTACTGACTTTACTGACTTATTATGTTATATACTTGGCTTCTTTGTTTTAACATCTTATATTAAATTGGTTATAATTCAATTAATTTAATAACTTAATAATAAAATAAATTTAATGCTATTTTTGTTTAGAATAAAATGTTCAAGGTACCTATGGCACATTATTGTTTTTGTACTTTATTAAGGTTAAATTGTTTAGTATGTCAAACTTTGTAAATTGTCTTGTTGAAATGAATAATTGCGAGCGACTCTAGTACAGTAGTGCCTATATAAGTACAATGAGAAATATAATGCGCAGCCCCCCCAGTAATTTCACCAAATTTCCGCCTATGTACCTATGTAAATGTAGTGAATGTCATATCTCATAATATGTGAATTATTAATTATTCAATAATATGATAATATACGATATTTTCAATAATACCATATTATTATAATCGTCATCGCGTACGAATTAATCAACAGGTATTAGTATACAGTATACGTCTAAATTTGTGATTCATGTCGTTAAAAAACATTAAACCGTGCTTATATTTTAGACACGATTAGGAAGAATACAATTAAAGTGACAAAATGAGAGAAACTGGGGGCGGGGTCTGATTTTATGCTAGGTATATATTGTATTATATAATCCATACTATAATATGTGGATAAATTTAAATTTGAAAGTGTTAATCTGAAATAATTCAAAAAATGTTAATTCATAGGTATAGGTACCTATTTGTATGGACTTTTTATTTTTTGTTTTTTCTTATTTCTTGAAAACCTACCTAATTAAAAAAATTAAACGATATTGTTATGTTGAATAATTCTCAATTATTAAAATTAAAAACACGTATTTTGTGTTATAATCTGACCATCTGTAGTATTTAATGTAGTAGATCTATATTTTCATCTGTACATTTTCTTGTATTCAGGTAATTTTATTTTGTTTGGTATTCTAGAAGAATAACAGTGAAATAAATTTAATTGTAATTTGAGTATAATCACATTTGGTACTATGATATTAAATTAAACTAATATTATTTTATAAACGCCGGTCGAGATGGCTATACATAAAAAAATAATATAATGTACACCTAAAAAGATATCGCTTCTATAGTGTGTTACATCCAAAATGAGTTGGAGAATCGTTATTTTTTTCCGCACAACGCCGGGTAATTCAGTTATTGAAAAATCAGTGTTAGTCATATAATTTTTAATAAGTTATATGGTTTTAACCAAATATTATATTCACTTATTCATGAGTCATAATACCTGCAATAGCAACCTTACAACAAACAAAAATATATTATTATTTAATTTAGTTAGCCGTTTTGGAGGAGTCCAATAACAAACACTGTGACAGGAGAATTTTATAACATATAAGATTATATTTGCCAAGTAACAGAAATGTCATCGAAAATCCCAATAACTCTCGATCCAGCCCGGTTAAGGGGGGGTGGGACAACACGCGATGCGAAGGGGTAGGTACGGCCGAAGAGTGCATACTGTAATGTATGTATGAACATTTTACTGCTGCAGGTATAATATGAATATATCAACCTGCCTATTACATACGACGATGTCCGATGATAAGAAATAAGTCTATCAAGAGTGAGTGGGATGGAGTCATATTTTATTTATCGATTTGCCCCACGGCGAAATCTTGCATTGGTTTGGCGCGTTTACTGCAGAGTTTGCTTCAAAAGCGAATTAGTCCGTTTGCAATAATATGATAAACGCACACAGAAGCACAACATATTAATAAAATATTATGTTATTTAACCGCCGGCCGACGATACTCAGAACAGAGCAATTTGGGTTAACGACGAATGACGATAATAACAAAAAGTAGTAAATAAATATTATACATATACAATGCACATTGCACCTACGCCTTAGAGCAGGCCAAATGCGCGATGAATTTAAAATTAAATCGAAAGTCCATTTGGTACACGAATTAAACGTAAACAATTTTTAAACTTCACATGTTATACAATTCGACGTAACATCACAATATGTGTAGATAGTGTGCGTGTGTGTGTTTATAGATGGATCAACGATGTTTATTGCGTGTTGAGTTGAATGATATTTATCGCGTGTTGAGCTAAACAATATATTCTTATTGACGAGACACTTAGTGTTATATTTCTACTAGATGAAAAAAATCTACGTGATACGTAAACCGGCGGGTATAATAAATAAATAAATACGATTTACACTAAACATATTGTTTGCGGAAATCCGAAATACTATTGTTTATAATACACTATATTCTGTTGATTAATTGTAAAGAGCTTAAGTGTTGGCATCACATTTTTTTCGTCGGCTATGATGTGCGTATCTCTGCTAGTCTGCTCTATGTTCCTGCGGTCCATCGTTTGGAGTACGAGTAAAACTATACGTATAACAGTTATACGTCAAAATAGATGAATTACACGTACACTTGTGCCGATATATAATAAAATATTTTTCAACTGCTATTGAAACAATATACCAGGAGCATTGTGTTAAATTTTCACGCTTTTTGACCCAACAAATTAAATTTGATTGACTTTTACAGAATAAAAAACTAAAAAAATTGAAATTTTAAAATGTCTGTGGACAATTCAAAACGAGTGAAAATATTTTGAAAATGTTTTTAAGAATAGGAATTAACAAAATAAATATATGGTTTAAATTTCAAGTACCTATAAATATTCGTTTTTTGATTATTACAACAAAATATCAAAAATCGATCAACAATTCATATCTACGATTGATAATTATTAATACAAATGTGTAGGTATAGGAAGTTGAAGAAATTTGATGTGCCATATACCGTATAAATTAAAATTATTTTAATTATTTTTTTAATTCAGTTTTATTATTTAATAATTGTAGTAAAATATATTCCTAGTGTTGACGACAAAGTTCAAGATAATATGAGCCATATTTAAAACTTCCTAACTTAGAGGAGCTATAAACGAAATTAACGAAAAATGAAAATTTGAACTTGGTAACTCATAAAAAATAGCTTTATAAATTTATGAAATTTTAAGTAAAGTTACCTAATAAATACAAGGGTGAAAAGTATCATGATTATAAAAAATGTAAAATAGTTTACACTTGAAAGTTAAGAAGTGCAGTGGTTTTGGATAGTGTATTATTACTGCAGTATTATATTTGAATGCAATGATTGCTTGCATTCGATAAAAACGATTCCGAGCGGAATATCAGTGTAACAATTAGTAATTACACGTAGCAATAAAATATATATTCATACATCCAAATTAGTATGTTTATGTTTAATAAATAATATTTTTTTGAAATTAGATTCATAAATTATGTTTATTAATTACAATTTTTATCAACTAAATTATTTTTTTCAAAATTATTACACAGACATCTTTGCTGTTTGTCGGCCGTCTTTGTATAGATATATCCAAGTCACTTGCACAAATCCATTAAGAATTTATTCCTCTCAAGTATGCTATGTAATGACCAGAATTCAATTCATCCTCCTTGTGAAGTATAGTTGCGTATGGCTGCAGATAACTTAATGTTGAAATGTTTATAGTAGTCAATGGAATACAATTTAATTAGCAGATCAGTAGTTATTTTAGTGAAATTAATTTGTCTATGCTTATTGATCATGGTAATCAATTTCAACTGAATTATTATACATATATTCATTAGCTGATGTTATAGCATATTTTGTTTTATACCCTCGGCGTATGGCAATTTGAATATCAATATTCGGACATGCTTGAATAAGTATTTTATTCATATTTTAACAATTTTTGTAGTGTCTGATGTCTGTTTTGGGAAACAGATGAATGTCTGGTCAAACAAAAACAAAACATCCTTGTAAAACCACTAGCTTCTTCGCTCCGCTCAGAATCTAAAAAATGATTTAAAAATTCATAAAATTTACCTGGGATAATGACTAGCTCATGATAAAATAATCATCCTGTATAATTTAATCTTGTGGCCGATACCAATTATTAAAATAAATAAATACATATTTATTAATTTTCGTAACATGCCTTCATATTTTTTATATTATGAAAATAATAAATGTATGAATAAATATTATTAAAATACCTTAAATGTTTAAGAATCTGGTAATAAAATGTTGAAATCCTACAACTTTAACCAAAACAATTGAGATATCGTCTAAAAATAAAATTAAAGTACCTATAAACAGTTACTAATATTATAATTTATAACTAATGAAAATAAAATATTTATTTGTGTCATTAAGGAAAATGTGCCATTCAACAATAAATTGTTTTTGAAACGATATAACAAATATAAACGTCATTCGAAATTAGTTGGTACAATAGGTTTAAACTGTTTAAAGAAACTTTTACAATATGTAACAATGTCTACGATTTCCAGGAAAATCTTCGGATGATATCCCTTCATTGGAAAAAATGATAGATGCTGGAATGAATGTAGCTCAGTTGGAGTTCTTAAATAAATTTCAGGAAGAACAGAAAAGCACTATTTCTAACATCAGGGAGGCTGAACTGCAGCGCAAAAAAAAGACGTGCACATTCTAATTGCTATTTCATTGGAAACCTGAGGGGATTCTATTCGGATAGGCAGTTTTAAGGCAACAGAACCATGCTATATAACGTCCAATATAGGGGATGAACTTCGTTTAACGATGAATGAAAAATATAAAAATTGTGGTACAAAAGATCAAATGTATGTTAACTACTAAGATATAACTTAAATCATGCGTGAAGAGAAAATATTTTACATGATCAAAGATTTGGCACAAATGAGAGTTATACAAATTGGTATAGTTACCTATATACCTATACAAATATAATAATTATAAAATTATGATCGATTAGACTGATCAATATTTTCGTTGCAGGTGGAAACTATGTAATTTGAAAGTTTTAAATGATAGATATAACACAAAAGAAAGTATGTTTCTTATATTTATCCATAAAAGATGAAGATCTAAAATTGGCAGCAGATATTAAATTAAATTATATTAAATCACATTAAACTTAGGTATGATATTTGAATTGTCCATTACAGATGAGTCTACGGTGAATAATATACCGCAGTTTTTGGGTACAATTATACCAGGTTACGCTATTTACATGTATGTACTACCTTCTAAGTATTACTTACTCAATTCTGGATAAATAAAAAAAAGCATACATCCATTGTTTCAAAACTTGAGGACCATCTGAGTAGAAAAAACCATCGCTCTATAATGAGTAAATCTGATGGCATTATAATAGGAAAACTTGAAGGGACGGAACCCAATAATGTAGAAATTATAAAAATGTGTAATTTTGTAAGTATATACTTCAACTTTGTCGTTTGACATGTTTGTAAAAGTGTGAGATGTATATATATATTTTAAGTACAGGAAGCCAGTCATGTATGCACCTATGTTGGAGTCAATGATTAAATTAAATAAACAAACATCAAGGGTCGAATCTTCTAAAGTTACCGAAGCGGTTCATAGAGTGGGGGGGGGGGGGCAGACCGTCTTATTTTGTTTAAAAAACTTCTATCGGAAATCATCCATCCTTTGTATGCGTACAGTAGACATATTATGCCAAAAAGCCGAATTGTCTACTATGAAATCCAGAAAATTATGGCTGTATTGGGTACATATTTTGTAGTATAATTGTTTACATTTTACATTTATGCTCTTATCGTTACTTTTTTTAATAAGCTGCTATTAATGTAATGGACGATTCGATTTGTATGGCTAAAGAAATTGCCAATTGCAAACCAAAAACCATCATTATCGCTGTAACCAGTGATAATAGACTATGGCTTATCAATGTCTCTCATATAACGGGATCATACCAGCGTATTACTCATCCGGTACGATATTTTCAATTACGATTGATTAATATTTTGTTATGTACATTATTATATACGATATTAATACAACTATAATCACTGGAAAATTAAAGTCTTATAATAAAATCGTATGTACATCATTGTTTGTGAACAAGTTTACTTAACCACATCCCCCGGGAAATTAATCAAATGATTATGCCAAAAACAAAAAAGTGCGCAAGTGGGTGTCGCTCTGCTGTATATTAGGTTACAAGTGGGTCACTGTAATGGATGGGGTTAAATTTGAATTCAATGATATAATATCATTGTATACGAAAAACGATTCTGAGCGGTGACGGTTGTCAGCCTATGATATTACTAAGTATAATTGTCATTTGATGATATTATTGTGATTAAAGTAATTTATTTATCTATTTACTTGGAATCTTGTTTTAAGATTTCAATCCTTAACTACAAAAGTCAAATATTTTATAAATTTTAAACTACAAAATAATTATGTCAAATTTCTATTTTCCTGTATTAAAAAAAAATACTGGGAAATTTCTAATTTGAGTTGAAAATGAATGCAGTTTTACAATTTTTTTTTAAAGCTAATTGTGATGTATACGGACACTAAAAAAAATAATAAAAATGATTGTGAAACAATTTATTACTCGATCCGCTCAGAATTAAGAAACAATCTTTCTTCAAATTAATTAAGTCAACAATTATGTACAATTAATTACAATAATTATATAATTACAATTATGTACAGTTATTATGTGATTTATTATGAAGATTATAAATTGGAATTCCTTCTCGAATATGAGCAGGAAATTCTAAACTACGCTACAATATTTTGGCAAACATGTAGGATATTGAAACCTGGAGATACTATTGTGACTGTTGTTATAAGATTGTTGAAGTTGGAAAAATAATTTGAAAATTCGAAGGTATTAATTTATTGTATTATAATATATTACGTAATTTAGATTATTCATAATTGTTTCCGTTTTGTGACAAAACTATATCACTATATCAAGGTTTATGACGGTATATGTTTGCACAAAATACTGCTTAATAGCGCCGTAACAAAACTTACAATGTTCGTCAACATCGGTATCTCAATAATTACATTACGGGCCGTCGTCCGTTTTCTAATTTCACCGTCGTGTAACACCGTACTCGGAATTTTTGATCAGGTATTATATATTATATTATATTATTAGGTTGTTATTTGTTTAAACCGCATATTGTGATTATTATTACAAGATAACCCTGTTTAATTGCCCGGTTGCTTACAATTCTTAATTATTATTATTATTATTATTGTATGTTATAATACGTGTATTGCACATAGGTTTAGGAGGTAGGTATTATTTTCATATACTCGGATAATGTATACTAAATTAATATACTATAATATGTATTAATAATAATTACAATATCTTCAAATTATCATAGCTCTATATATATAGCTCTAATTATCATAGAACTACTCATTCTGATTAAAATTTAATACACACAATTAAGAAAAATCATCTATTTATTTAATCGGTAATTTATAGAAAAAAAGTGAGATTATCATTTCAAAAAAAGAAGTTAGTATCTCCATAGAAGTTATCCTAAAATGGTTTAAAAATCTAAGCGTGTAAAAATAAAGCCATTAAATAAAATTAAATATTCAAGAAATCAGAATTTAAATACCTACATGTATTATTAGCGTAATAAATGGCGGTGGGGATGCTAGGCGAATAAAACTGTGTAATATATTAATAGTTACATTTACATGCAGTATCCGCATACAGTTTAATGGTTGGTACTTGGTTTTAAATCCTAATGTCCTACGGATTACGTCTATATTCTCATTGACCTAGGTATTAGGTATTCAGGCCGGCTCCCGGAGAGGTTGGGCACGGTCATCATAGGGTGCATGAGCGCAACAAGTGGGGTACTTTAGCACCGCCTGGCCACTATTATATAACACTTAAAATAATGTGAGAAAAGAGCCATTTATTTATTTTATGTCAGACATTTTTGATTTGACGTTTTTATTAAAAAAAAAACCAATTTAAGCAGTGTTCTTCCTAACATAAACAATTCTAATAAGTCGTGTAACATGTGAACACAGTTTTTCAAGTATGTTAGAAATTAAATATTGGTTGAGTCAAAGGCAATAAAACAACACGTATATGTTTGGCTTTTTAAAACGGAACTGTAATGAAAATAAGATCCAACTTGTCTGAAAACATTATATTGTTCATTAATTTGTTAGTTAATTAAATATGGTTCAATTTTATGGAGTGCTTACTAAACGGGTCTTATTACTAAAATAGAATTGATACAAAAACGCTTTCTCCATATGATTCGCTACAAACTTGGAAAAACGAACACCCCATTAAATGATTTAGCTAAAGAACTTAATTCTCAATCACTAGTGAATAGGCGGTTTAATAATGATATTTATTTTCTTCATAAATTGTTAAATAACCTAATTGATTGTCCGCGGAGCTCTTGGAAAAAATTCCAATAAATTTAACACTTCACATTCTCTGCTCTACAAATACCTGAATAGAATTGTATTAAATGGTAATTTCATTAAAAACTTTGGTTTTTTTTTTAATCCACCAATCAAGTTAAAAAATGTTCTAAGTTGGTAATCACTTACAACCTTTTACTTATTGTATTATATGTTTAGCATTTATATTCGAATGTGTTTCAGTTTAATATGTACTTAGTATTTTAATTGAAATAATTATCTACATTTATTACTTCATGTTATCTGTATTTACTCTATATATCGCTGTACTCTTTGCCTTAAAGTGCGTTATTATTTACTGTGAATTTTCCTCTTTACAATAAATTAGTATTATTATTATTATATTCTTATTAATAATTCTTATTTGTATTTTCAATATTAGTCGTAACTATAGTAAAATAATATATTTTAATAATAAGACAATTATTTATTTTCTATAATTAAATAGGTAATAATGTTGAAGTTATTACAAATCTTTGTTATTAATGATTTTGAAATTTATATTTGGGTAGTGTGTGGGTCAAAGCTCTAACTTATATAATACAACATTTTAACACTAAAATGTTCCTCTAGTAGCGTATATGCTTCGTCTACTCCGCCTAGGGTGCCGAAAAAAAACTATTCAATACTTTAACAAGGATGTAGAAAATATTGAAATCACACACTTATCTTCAGCAATCATGTTTGCTGAGGTAACTCCGATCACACCAAGTTCTCCGATCTTCACAATTCAACATGTTGTACAGTACTTTTTGTATACTTTTTATTTTAGCTGAGATTCATATATCACGACAGTTACAGTTCAGGGTTTATATTTCGATTAAAATATGATAGAATACATTTTACCTCGAATTAAAATACGAGTAAGTATACCATTGCATTTATTTAAAACCGACGGATTGTGGCTGCATCTTGCAGCACGTCATGTTGAAACCATTGTTTAGTGATGCCTTTGAAGTTTGCAGTACGCTTAGAAATACGAACATTAATTAGAATATAAATCAATAGAAAACCAATTAGTATTACGTAAACATACCTGGTACGTACACCCATGCGATATTATGTAATACTTTAATAGTATATACCATGCGTAAAGCGACGAGAGAAAACAAAATTTATTATAAAAATGTATTCGTATAATTTAACAGGTATCAAAACATATTATATTAATCCGGGCGACTGGGCACCAGACGGTTTTGTGTCGTAATTATTATTAAAGATGACATTATCCGTAGGCCGTTTGCGCCTTGTTAAAACTTTAAGTGTTATCGATTTAGTGGATCGTTTAGGTATTATTGCCACTATTAAGGAAATACCTTTGTTCGCTAGTGATTTCCGTATTGTTATTGCAAAATTATACCGGGCAAGTTCCGCGTGGGATTATATGTGCCATCATTATTCATTTTATAGAACCTCAGGGAAACTAGTAATCAAAAAAAAAAATTGTTTACAACTTTCGTGTTAAAATATATTTGATTTGCAGCGGATTAAAACAAAATTAGTGTTGTTGTGTACAAAAACGAGATAATTAGTACTTTATATTATGTTTGCTATGAGTTCCACGGCAGCTAAAAAGAAATACTGTGTCAATTTTTATTTTTTTTTATGCGCGTATTGTTTTTGAGAAACAGATCAAAAGATCTAAATCGTATTATACAGCTATTCTGAGAGTTGAGAAGTCATACTTATATAATATATTAACATATATTAAAAACTTTAACGATTGGCGTTACCGTGTGTTGTTTGTTATATGTCACCTTTGGCAGTTTAGAAAACTTTACATAAACATATTTGTACTCGAAAATCAGTGTGGCAAAACGCACGACATTACAATTTGAAAACTAATTATAATACCAGATTCAAAGATTATCTTTTTCGTTGTACTGGATTGTAATGCAGTCATTGTTCACGTAATTAAATGTACAATTTTGTAGAAACTGCAAAACAATAGACGTGCCCCGAAGGAATTCTTTCAGATGATTGTGCCACTTCTGCGGACCTCAAAAGCACACGCATGCATTTTAAAAATATGTGTCAATGTAGACGCTGGTTGTTGAATTAGTAAATTATTTTAATGACTAATGTTAAAAGCTCAAAGGACATGTCAAGCTAAAGGTTTTAAAATAATTGTCATTTAATGATAATATTATAATTTATAGTAATATGATGATGAATCAGATTGCCTTGCTATAGGATACTAATATATATATATATATCCTAACCAAAGAGGTGGAAGAAATAAATAAGTATTTTAGTAGGTTTATGTATACCATAAGCCTGTAATATTCAAAATATTGTAATTATACGTAATTATGTATCTCTAATTTTTTTGTTGGTTTAGTTACATTTATATTTAACATTTTAACCATATCATAATATACAGTGAGTAACGCTTAACGTGACAACATTGGTCCAGGCCATTTTGATTTAATAACCAGTTGATTCCATAAAGCATTTTTTTTTCAATATAATATTTGGTT